>JAFBJT010107474.1:18543-33919 GCA_016785325.1 Chascanopsetta lugubris | reverse complement strand
ACACACACACACACACACACACACACACACACACACACGCACACACGCTGGTTCATGTGAAGACAGCGCACCAGCGGTCTGAGTGCGCGCGCCAGAAAGTACTGCACGGATCGATTGCGCGCACTTACAACCCCCCCCCCCTTAAACCCCCCCCCCCCCCCGTCAACAAATCGCCGACAACCCCCCTGTATACGGTGAAGTTACTCGACTTCAACAAGAATGCAGCAGTCGTACAATGGCTGCGATCGATTGCGGAGCTGTTGTTTCAGCACCTTGGACAGCTCTACTGCCAGAGTAAGACTGTCTCTGTCCATTGTGCGCGAGGAGATCAATCGGCAGACAAGAAATGTCACTTATCTTTGCTAGTTTACTTTCCGAAGATGTCGACAAAACCTAGAACTGCGTCGTAGCGGCAGAGCCGCCGACAGAGCGACGACGACGACGGAGACCGAGCGTCTGTCAGGATTTGACAGGTGCAGTTTTCATGCTGTAATTTTCCAGGTTTCAGTGGAACAACTCTACTGTGACTGTGATGTGATACAGTGTTAATGGTATGTCGCACTACACCATCATTATTTCAGTGTGTGTGTGTGTGTGTGTGTGTGTCCTGCATGATTTGACAACACTTTATCATGCCAGGATCACTCTGTCTGGAAAGTGTCTAAGTTCACTCAGTGTTTGTGCAGAGCTCACCTGTGGCGTCAGAGCAAAGTGGCGAAAGCACCCAGGGACTCACTCGTCCACGCTGCACCTTTAATAATCACTTATTCTGTGTCGTCGTGTGTATTTAGATCCAGGAGGAGAATTAAAGGCAAGAAAAATGGAATGGTAGGACGAGGCGCTATTCCTCGACACATCGATGGCAAATATGCAGTGGAATACATATTGTATATATATTGCATGTTGCTTCAAGAATGAGATATTCTCCTCTCTGTGATCATGTGCATCTGCCGCTCAGATACATGACGAGCAAATCGCTTCTTTCAAATGCAAGTTTGGCAGCAGATCAACAGGCGACAAATTAAACGCTGAGCGGCCCTTTGACACTTTATGATTCTATAAAACCAGTGACACAGGAGAGATTACAGGGTGAGAAATGAAAGAGAAAAGTGACAGATGATGGCGAGAAAGGGATGTGTGTGTGTGTGTGTGTGTGGGGCTGCAGCAGGAAGGATGCGGAGGAGAGAAATGATGTGGTGAGGGAGAGAGAGAGAGAGAGAGAGAGAGAGAGAGATGGAGGGAGGGAGGTGAACAAGTGTAACGCAGGGAGGAGAGAAAGCACGCTGGGGCTGATCAATAGCAATTCTCCATCTCTGTGCGGAGGGCAGCCTCTCTCCTCATTTTTCCCCACCACTTCAATATTTCCCCCCCTCGTCTCTCCCGTCCGCTCATCCGTTCTCTCTCTTTCTGTCACTCTCTTTTTCTTCCACCCTCATTTTCACCCCTCTCCTTTCAGCTCTGTCCTCCTCATCCGCCTCCGCTCCCCGTCTCAGCATTGAGACGTCCCCTTTGTGTGCTCGGAGCCCATCTTCCATAAACGGCTCCATAAAACGGTTCGAGGAGGAGGGGATACTCACCGCTGACCCGGTGAGGTCGCGGGGAGCAAGAGGATTCTGCAGCCGTATATCTAGATGACGTTAAGTGCAACAGGCTGGTCCCCCCCCCCTTTTATGGTTCCCCCCCCCCCCCCTTTTTTTTTATGACCTGGCTCGGGGCATCAGCATGATGCAGCAGAAACCCAACATGAGCGGCCTCCCGTGATCACACCAGTCAACACACAGCTCCGACAACACGCACTCCAAAGATCGGTCCGCGTTCGCATCTGAGGTTGTTTTGAATCTTCTCGGGGTCTGAAAGGTCAAGATATTCTAAATGCGTATGCGGATGAGCAGCTGCAGGTGAACATGTGTTCTTTAAAGGTTGCGCATGCATGTGCAATGATCGTGCGCACGGCCCGAGTTTGTGTGAGCCACCGCTAATCCCCTGAACTCATTAGCCTAATTGGACGGTCTGCAGAGAGCGCCACATTGATCTTTGCCTGATACGCTTCTCCTCCCTCTGAGCTCACACTCTCCTTCCGACTCCCTTCCTGTCACTTCTCTCTCTCAAACGTCCTCCCTCTCCTCTCCTGCCCTTTGAACACTCTGCGAGTACAATTATCACTGGAACGGCGCAGACGCGCTCGGCTCTATCTGGACGGCTCGCTCATTTGCAGATCGCTTGCTCTAACCGCCAAACACGTCGGGTTCAAAGCCACTATAATGTAATGATGAGCGATTGCCGGATGAAGGGAGCGGCGATGTGTTCCAGTTTGACAAATCGCAGTTCACTTCACACGCAGCTTTAAGGACAGTTTGAGGAAGCAGAGGCGCAGATTGACTGGGATTGTCAACAACAACTTCATCCATCGCCTCGCCCTCACCCTTCTGAGCGTGCAGGAGAACCTACGGTAGACCTCAGTTGTCATTAAAACTCAGAAGATGTTCAGTTTGTCCACTCCGGGCTACTGTACAAACATGGCGGCCTCCATAGAGAGGACCCGCTCCGCCTGTAAATATACGTTAATAGGCTCATTTCAGGGAAATAGGGGAAAAAAACAATATATTCAAGTATGTAATTGTTTTGTCATATTTTTAGAAGTGACACAAATCACCAGTCGTACACACTGCACCTTTAATCTCAAATGTGAAAAGTATGGGGCTACTGTAAAAACATAGTGGCGCAAAATGGCCGACTCCAGAGAGGGGACCTGCTCTTGACATAAAAGGCTCATTCTAGAGTGATGGAAACAACAACACCTTGAAAGCACCTGTATACTTGATACTACATGTCTGCTGAATCAGCACATTTATCCTAAAGTTCACAGTGGACCTTCAATGCTACTTTGGGGGATGAGTGTTTTTGAATGCGATGGCTTTAGAAGTCTGTAGTCAGAGCTCTTCACATTTGGCACTGTTGTGATGTAAAGGTTTACATTTACAGAGATACAGCAGCAACTCAATCTGCGCTTGGTTTACACAACTATATAATTATGAAACATTTCTCCTGCATTTTTTTGGTCTTTAAACGCTGGATTAAAGGTGCAGCGTGTAAGATTTCGGTCATTTTTGTCACTTCTAAAAAGATTACAAAACAATGTATAACAGAAATGTACAATCGCCTAAATGTTTTATTTCGTCCCATTACCAATAAATGAGTCCATGAGTGTATATTTACATTAGGAGCGGGTCCTCTACGCCGGCAGCCATGTTTGTACAGTAGTCCAGAGTGGACGTACTAGACATCCTTTGAGTTTTATTGACAACTGAAGTCGACCATGGGTTCTCCCGCATGTTCAGAAGGGTGAGGTGGTGGATACAGCATGTAACTTCCCCTCTAGATGTCACCAAATCTTACACACTGCACCTTTAAAAGACGCTTAAAATGCATCACAGCAAAATCCTTATGAGGTAAGAATCTGCGCCTGATATTCAATATACCAGTATTTCTCTCTTCTGTTGCTTTAAAGTGAGGATCATTCATTTTCCTGTCCTGCAAAAAAAACACAGCAAAGGTGGCAACACACTCTGCCATCTGTCATGATGATGAATCCAAAGTGCTGAGACTCGAACAGAAATGAACTGTTGGAGCAGTTTGCCATTTCCTGGGGAATCGTGTTTGTTTGGACAGGTACAATCAAACCTACTATGTGAGGTGGTGATCACAGTAATAATCAGCGGCCTCTCTGGATCTTATTGATTGTGGATGATATTGTCACGGTAGCGGACGACAGACTGGAGCTGTACTCTGAACGCTGTTCCCTCAGTGTCCAGGGACCCAGTGGGGAAACACATGGCTGCGTGTCGCCCCCCCCCTCCACCCGCCCACCCCCCGCCCTGCACTCAGCGTCTCCCCCCAGACTGTCCATGGTGGGAGAGAGTGGATTTAAAGGGGTTGTTAATGAATAACTTATACTATTCATCTCCACCGCCCCACCTGTCTGTGTCTCTCCCTCCCTCCCTCCCTGGCCCAGCAGGAGTTGGTTGATAATGAGGCGTGGTGTTGTCAGAATCACAGTCCAGGCTCATCCATCCTGGCTGCTTAGTAAGGGCCCTGCTACTCCACTGTCTGGTACATATACACTCACACGCACACACAAGGTCAGGAGCGGACGGATGTCAGGGTGCGTACATGCCCACGGAGGCACAAAAACGAAAGTCGGGAAGCAGCAAAATACCTGTTTTGAGCAGTCAACACCCCGGAATACTCGCTGGAAGCATGTGTGGGTAGTCAACTCTTCCTCAGGTAACCCGAGATCAAACTTTGCTTGACTTTCTGCTCTGCTCCTCATCCAAGTTATCTCCACGCCTCTTTATCCCACCAACCTACTGATCTCCTTTTTGAAACCATTCATCTCCCGTACCGCTCTATTCCGGGCCTCTTCACTCCTTGTGTCTATTTCTTAGCACATTGTAATCTCTCCTTTCCTCGCCTCCTTTCACCAGGGTGAAGGGTAAGTGAAGATCGTTGGGCCCCAGTGGAGAGGCCCAGACATTGTGTGTGTGTGTTTGCGTTCGCCCCATCATTGCTCATCTCTGGCAGCCTCTGTGGCAGTTCCCCGAGCTACAAGCTACAGAATAAATACACTTTAAATCACCACACACTCACACAACGCACACACCCATGTGCACAGACACACACACACACACACACTCACACACAGAGCGCTCCCTGGCAGCACTTTGCTGCTGTTAAATGAGGGGTCTGGGGAGTTGTGCCGGCGAAGCCGTTGGCTATTCCTCCTCTGTCTCCACACACCCGAACACACACTGGGAAAAGGCGGAGTGATGATGGGCAGACTGTGGTGTGCGCGGATATTTTACTGTTTGAGTGGAGAGGGGACTCTGCTTCCTATTCGTCACAAAACCAGGAAATGTAAAGAGAGGGATGCATCACGACATCACACCAGACTTCACCGAAAAGACCAACCGCAACACGGACTGTAACAAACATGGTTCTCTCTGTACAATGAGATGCTTCCTCTGCAATTGGCTACGATGAGCATTCAGAGGAAACAGCCAGGTCCTTCATCAAGACCCAATCCATCCACTTACCCATCCATTCATCCACCCATCCATTCATCCATCCATCCATTCATCCTTCCATTCATCCATCCGTCTGGACACCCACCCATCCATCCATTTCTCCACCCAATCCATTCATTCGTCCGTGGATTCATCCATCTGGACGCTCACCCACGCCCCAGCCATCCATCCATCCATCCATTCATCTTTCTATCCACCCAGTCCCTCCATCCATCCATCCATCCATCTGGCCCGTCACCCACCCACCCACCCATCAATCCATTCATACATCTGGCCACCTACCCACAGACCCCCATCCATCCACCCACCCACAGGCCCCCCATCCATCCATCCATCCATCCATCCATCCAATCCTTTCGGGGTTGCAAGGGGAACTGGGTGAGAGGTCAGTTCTGGACGGGTTAACATTACAACAGCATGAAAATCAGCTTGTCCTCCTTAAACTAGGAGACGTGGTCAATATGTGTCATTAACAAGAGTTCCTGGGAATTTTCAGACCAGTCTTAAAATCAAAAGCGGATGAAAATGACAGCGTTTCCATGGTCTGTGTGACTTCAAACCCATCGACGCCTCCACATTGTGTGGGAGTCTGCATCATTCTGCAGTGGGTGTGGAAGCAGGTGGTGAGAGCCCTCCCCACCTCTTCCCTCACTCTCCACTGTTTCCCTTTCTCTCTGTGCCTGTTCAGCTGCATATTTGAAAGCGGCGGAAGGTGCGAGGGGGAACTAAAACTGTGCGTGCGGCATCACGCTCTGGAAACTGCATCCGCACCGGATGACGAGCACCTCGGCGAAAAATTGTGGGAAAATTGGTTTTAGAACCAGGGGCTTGAAAGCGTCTCGCGGTGGTGAGATAATGATGACGTTAAACTGTGATCTATCTGCTCATTCTTTAAATATGTATCGACTCTAACTGTGCCATCAGCTAAATGAGGCGATGGAATCTGACAAAGCGGGATAATGCTGCACACAGAAATACACACACACACACACACACACACACACACACAGGGACTATATATATCCCTGACCCCGGGCTGTCGGTGCATCTTGTCCTCATCCGGCTCTCTGTCCTTCCCACAATGTAACATCAACTAGGTTAACTGTGGCTAATACAACGCAACAGTGCTGCCCTCAATGTCTCTGCTTGGGTCTGCACACAGCTCTCTATCCACAGGACTCATCCTTCCTTCATCATTAGTCTGGAGATGCCTGAGAAGGTGAAGGGGGTTTATGAACTGTGGACACTCCCTCATCGCACCATATAAATACGAGCTCTAGTTTAGCAGGTGAACGGTGATCAAAGCCCGACACTCACCGCGTGGTATTTTGCTTATGCCCAGAGGGAAAAGAATGCAGCCAGATGTTGACAGGACTGATAACAACAACAGAAGGAGTGGCCCTGTGAGAATAAATGAAGTGGTGCTGCTCAGGATTGATAAGTCCCACATTAGCAGCCTGGTTACACCTCCTCACACTCTCCTGTTTTCCTCAAAGTTACATATTCTCAGTGTTTATCACAGTTAATGGACGGTGGATAGTGCAGTTCTTCACAGTTGGACGGTGCCGATGCGCAGCTCTTTCCTCCGTGACCAGCGCCCCCTTCAGTTGAGGAGCCCTTTCCATTTGCAAAGTAGACAGCTTTGGTTTCTTTGGCTTGTTGCATCCAAACTCTAGTTGTTGTTTGAATCTGTTTTTTTTCCCATTTCATTTGTTCATTGCAGCGTTGAGGAAATATGCGACTATAAGCCGATTATTTCACTTCTAATATGTGTTATCATATAAACGGCATTAAAGGGACATGTAATAAACAACAGGGGCAGACAAAACAATTGAGTTCATTCAGTGAGTGAACAAAAAGCAAGAGAAACAAAAGGAAACTTGCCCTTGATCAACATCTACGTCTTAAACATGCCCTAAGAAGTTGATGCAACGCTGCAAAGACAATCAACGGAGCAATGACAATGGTCCCTTCTCCAAAGAACATTAATTTGCATATAACTCAGACAACAAACTAAGATGCATTTTGACTAATGCTTCGCTTTCGAGGCGATCGAAACGGCAGCTTTGCGGTTGTACAACTAATGACAGCGCTGTGGTATGTGAACATTTCTCGACGCCCTCAGACATCACAGATGAAACATTCGCTGTGTACCATGCTTCACGGAATGTCTGAGGATGAAGGTAGAATCTAGACACTTAAGGGCTACTGAACTATAAACCGTTGTTTTACTGTCTCGTCGTCTCCTCAACGCACCAGGATGAACCCATGACACTTTGACTTCAGACATCTGAGGACTCCTGCCACTCACTTCCACAAACAGCAGACATCCCACTGCACCACTGAACAGTCCGGTTGCAACTCGAACATTTCAGTTTCAGCCTGTGAGTGTAGAGTGTCGTCCCAATGTGACCCCGAAACACACAAGTGCCTAGGTTTAAGATGACGCTGCAAAAAATGTAGATACTTTCAAAGATATTTTGTCAAATAAAACCTTACGTTTTTAGGGGAAGCAAATATCTGTCACTTCAGTGAGGCGCGGCGGCGAGCGACGAGAAACAAAAGAGAGCACTTACCCGAGGCATTTTTCAGGTAACCGTTGGAGTCCACTGTGGTGTACATGACGTAGGGACCTGGCTGGTTAACACCAAAGGGCTGTGGAGACGCACACATGCAGAGGCATCGTGAAAAGCACTGACAAATGTTGACATTTTGCAAATGTCTGTTCACATCAGCCGCCTGTCAGCGAGGGCGAGGGAGGACAGGGGCACAGAGACGCAAACAAGCAGGGGGTGATGGAGAGAAACAGGAAACGACAGGGGCAGGGAAGACAGACAAGGGAGACGTGTTGTCACCATGGCGACCTTGAGCACTCCTTCCTTTTCCTCCAGTTCTCTCTGTTGTTGTTTTTAAACGGGCTGACACGACAAATGTCTGACTAAGCTGCCTGGCATGTGAGCGAGCGTAAACGGAGGTGGCGGCTGTGTTTGCGGGGGCGGACGCACGCAGGTTGTCTTACCGCGGCGTAATGAAGGGATGACGAGTAATAAAGAGATCTGCCGCGGCCAGCCTTCACTTTACATGAGCTCAAGTCCCGAGACTGCTAACACACCTGAACATGCGCGCTGTGACTGAGACCCGGCCCTGTGAGCTGTGACACTCGGCCGAGAGGAATAGAAATGAGGCCAGGAAGGAAACGAAAGAGAGAGCGAGAGAGAGAGAGAGAGAGAGAGAGAGAGAGAGAGAGGAAAACACAGAGGCAGACGAGTGGGCTGAAAGAAAGACAGCGGCAGGGCGGTGTGACTAAGAAGAAGAGGAGCGGGAGGGTGAAATGAAAAGATAGACAGGGCTGATGGATGGCGAGAGGAGAGGAGTAGAAACAGCCGCGAGCTCCACTCGTCCACTGCATTCATCATCGCTTTCCGTTAGACAACAGGCGGGTGGAGGGGGGGGGGAGTCGCAACGACCAAAACAAGTCGAGCAACCAGCGCCGGCACCGGCGGTCTCTCGCCGGTGTGTCAAAGCGAATGTGTTTTGCAGAGGACTTTTGGTCGGTGAGAGGATGAGGAGGGAGCGGACGGCGCTGTCTGCTGTGATTCTGTCAGATTACGCTGCGTCCACCTTACGCACCGGCGGGCGACGCGAACACTCGCCGGATAAAGAGGTGCTCCGAGGGGCGCGCGCAGCGAGGTGACAGCTGATTTTACATCCGAAAGAGCTCGTGTAATATTTTCCGTGCAAAGCGTGGTGCAGACCCCGAGACGCGATCCGTGTTTACACGGAAATGGGGGCATTCTGCTAATGCCGTCCACGTCAGCCGGCAAAACACTCCGTCCATATTCTTGTTTACATGCTGCAAAGCGCCCTCTCGTGATGACCCATGCCATTGTCTCCACGGCTCCATTTCTTCAATTTTGGGGACAAAATGAGCAACGTCTAAATTTGCCTGTATTTTCTAACCCTTAAAGGTGCAGCGTGTACGATTTGGTGACCTCTAGAGGTGAAGTTGCATGTTTGTATCCATCAACTCATCCTTCCTTTTCGAGCATGCAGGAGAACCTACGGTAGCCCTCGGTTGTCGTTAAAGCTCAAGGGATGTTTAGTTAGTCCACTCTGGGCGACCGTAAAAAAAACATGGCAGCCCCCACGGGGAGGACACGCTTTGAATGTAAATATACATTAATGGGCTCATTTTAAGGCAATGTAAAAAAGCATGTCATTCATCACTGTGATTACACACTCATAAATGTCAGTAAATAATTGTTTTGTAGTCCCCTTACCACAGGTGGTGGTGACAAAAATGTATGCAAATCTTACTCACTGCACCTTTAACATCTTGTTTATACTGTTGTTTGTAAAAAATGTTGTGAAACGCAAGCATGGCCTTATCATGTTAGGATAATCAGGAAAAAGTGCTGTTACATGTCAGTATCTTATTAAGACCACATGGTCATCATCAGGTTTCAATCAGTGTTGTTGTCCATGACAATCCCTGATGAATCCCTCCTCCTTCGTGGCCCACATCTTATTTGGTGCTGGCTGCGTTCAGGAAGTGAAATGAACTGCAAAGTAGTGACTTATGAGCATATGTTAAAGGTGCAGCGGGCAGCGTTTTCCTGACGGTGAGTGGAAAGGCTCTTGCGAAAGCTTACTGGGGGAGCCGGTGGTCGGCCGTCACGAGGAGCGACTCGTATCTCCGAGCTGCGCCACAAACGAGCATTTTCATAGACGTCCACACGCATGGCTCCATTTCACCCCCCTTGTCAAAAACGAATGGGGAGGATGACAAATGACAACGGAGCAGAGGTGACGTGTAATCTGGTGATTACTGGATGTGATTCAGAGTAATAATCAGGTGTATCGGTCGGAAGGCAGGGCTGCACTCACTGCAGGCTACAGTCTGACACGTTAACCGTGAGCAGCGGGGCGACAGCAGCTGTGCTGTATGAAAAAGAGCCACAGCAGCAGGTTGAACACGCCACATGACACGTGTGCACGTGCTGTCCGAGAGGGTTATCGTTCTGTAGCCACAGCCTTCACATATTGTCACGTAGTGGAGCCTGTTTTTAGCTCCGGCCATACATCTGCCTCTGCGCAGCACTGCGTTCAGTGCAGTCCCGCGGTCATTGACACGTAGTATGTCGTAATTGCTGCTGCGGGATTTAAAAGCTACATGTGTGCTGCTGTAATGGCTCCGTGACTCCAAACAGCCTTTCAGGCCAATACATCATCCCCTCAACGGCGACTGAGTCCCTTCGATTGTTCGTCCTATGTTCTATAAAACTGTGACATCGAGACTTTACACGTTTTCTTCACCGAGACTTTCTCAAAATTAGCCACAGAGGACGACGGGGGTCAAGCGGACCGACCCGGTCTGAGGCGAAGGTTTCAACATCTGTCAGTCTGACACAGACACGACAGCGTTATGGTTGGTGATGCTACACATCAGACTTTGATGCTGATCAAGTGCAGTTCAGGATATGTGAACTTAAACTAGACTTACTGAGGATGGTGACTAGAGTGATGCTATTTTGTTAATGTTGTGTGTTGTGGAGGGGGAAGGCTTCCATGAGGTAAGGGGGCCGTCGTGAGCTGGAGTAAAGACCATCATCAACAAAACCTACGGGAGTGGACGAGGTGCTCGAGGAGAACACGGGAGGTACTTAGTGACATCAGGATGGGAATGGTTGAGACGAATGTTGGTCAGGAGAGTCTGCGTCTGACTGGAAACACAAGCTAAACACTGAGGTTTAACCCTCATGCATATTCGGATTGCTGATCAGTGCGATGCATAGACAAAGAAAACGAGCCGGATGCACCAAAGGGCAGATTCCTTACCTTGACATCCTCTGGACAGTGGTTGGAGCAGAGGCCGCTGAGCACTGCAAAAGACAGAGGAAGCGCAGTCAGACATGTCCCACAGCATGTGTGACATGTCTGCCACCATAACACGCTTACAGATCTGTGAAGCTACCATTTGTGTGCCCTGAGGGCCACCAGAGCAACACGCATCAAGCATCAAGCTCACACGCAGCAATACACTTTGGTTATAGCCCCCCTCTCTATTCCTTTGGGCCTGACGGCAATAATGCGAAAAAAAACAACAACAACCTTAATAACCGTGCTTAAGCGTCACTAATGGCCGCATTGTATTTCGCATATATTAATCATCCTTTCTTTGTTAGGTGAAAATTAACAAGGCAGGCAATCACGGAACTGATGGCGAGTGATTTGTATATAAATAATAACAACAACAGTAATAAATGTAAATGAGTGACCCGAAGAAAAAAAAAAGTGCAAACTATTAAGTGCATGTGCATACGCGTACATAAAGTGAGCATTTCACTTATTTGTCTGTACAAGCGAAGCGAGGGCAAAATCTGCTGAATAGCTAATCAGTTATTAGAGAAGTGACTGTATTAGCATACTAATGGGGTCCGGGGGTCTAGGTTGCCTTAATTCGCCTGATGGAGTCACGCTGAAGCCCGGTATTGTGTTAATAAGGCCCGAGGCCTGCGCTGCAGTAAACAGCAGCCAAACTCGGCGCACCCATTCAAAGGGAACATCTCAGTGGGCTGCGTTCACCTGCATGGACAGTGCTGGATTGTTCATCACACACAAAAAAAAGTCTGAATCAGCTCGACGTACATACAGATCAGCACTGTTCCTGCTTCATGAGGACGTCCCAGTTGTATAAAGGTTGTTTATAATGGGAACAAGTCAAAAACAACGTTATTTCCATTCAAACAGTGCACATTCATCCCTACAGCTCCGTCATTGTTTTGGTTCACATCTCTCCCGTCACACTGGCTCCTCTCTCCATTCACCCACACTGGACATGTATAGAGCGGCTGCAGACCATTGGGCACTGACAACCTCATCATTTAGGCTTCAATAAAGGGGCAACACAGTGTTTCTGCTTATGCATCGTCCGACCAAACAAATGTGTCATTTCACAGCGTCTCCAATTCACAGAATGGTGAAACTAACAGTCACTGATTGTTATTTATTTACAGTAGCTCTTTTAGAGTCTTGATGATCAGCCTATTCACCCA
Source organism: Chascanopsetta lugubris (assembly GCA_016785325.1). NCBI lineage: Eukaryota > Metazoa > Chordata > Actinopteri > Pleuronectiformes > Bothidae > Chascanopsetta > Chascanopsetta lugubris. Next base: position 21,780 of record JAFBJT010107474.1, on the reverse strand, counting down.
TTTAGAGACAAACAGGTGGGTGCCAGAGCAGACACAGCGCTTTCTCCATCACACAAATAGTGGTGACACACAGCCAAGGGGGACAAGTAGAATGGAGACTTTTGCCAAGAGAACTGGGGGTGGTCAGGGTTTGACCACTGAGCTTTCTGTCCAAGGACGATCCGTGTTGAAACCCAGCCCACGGAACACATTTTGTATTTGATTTCTTCTCTGAACTGTGAGTTCAACCACAAAAACCTTGAACTTTCAATTTCATGCCTTGCATTTGTTAGGCTACAACAATCATCCGAGGCCTCTGGTCTCAGGATTCACCCTGTGCCAATAAAGCTCGGTTAGTTGGAGTAAACTTAAACTAAATGAAAGTAATAGCATCTAATGAATTCTGCCATTTATTTTCCAACATATAAGACATTTGAAAAGGAGACTTTGGGGCTCTGGACAGCACAGTCTGCCAGACCGTTTTAACCTTTGTTGGTCATGGTTGGTCAGATGTAAACCTGGCATTTCATTTTCTCATATTAGATCAAAATATTATCGCAATCAATTTTTTTATGGACATTCCATCACCATCAGATTGACAAACAGCGACAGTCTGTGTCTTGGGAAAAATCTTTAATCTTTAAAAATCATTTATTTCTATGTGCATTTAGCCAGGTTAAAGGTACAGTGTGCAAGATTTTGTAACGCCGTGTGATGAAGTTGCATTACACTCCGATGTTTAGTTTGTCCATAACATGCTACTGGAAAAAAAAACATGGCTGCCTCTGTAAAGAGGACCTGCTACTGATGTAAATATAACATGCTCCTTCGGGGGTAATAAAAGAATGACCCTTACAAAAGTTATTTTTAAAAGTGCTGTTTCTAGGCAGAAGAAATCTTGACAGGTGGACGTGTACAGTTATTCATCCTCCAGCAGCTCTGCAGGAGAAATTCAGCACATCGAGCCAGTGAGGGCAAAGTCTATGGCGCTCAACATATTATCAGCTCAAAATGAAAATGGACGTTGGATTCATAATGTCACAGTAAAGTGTATTTCATCTTAAGCTCAGCAGATGTTTCCTTGACACTTTTATGGCCTGTAACTAACTGTGATTGGACTAATCAAATCAAGCATAACGTATTCTTCACATCCAATAGCAGTGGTGAAGTAATGGCTGATGACTGCATTGCACCATTTCCCTCTGAGGTAACCCTTCCATCATTTTGCGTGAATAAACAAGGGGATCTGTCGCCCCCCCCCATGCTTTGATTTAAGAAGAAATGGTGTACGTGGGGCCAAAGCAAATTTGCTGCTTTGAAGTTCACAAGCTTATTAACTATATGCCTGAAATGGAACTCAGATGGAGCTCCCATCAAAGACAAACATGTGCACCTTGACCCTGAATGACCACGTGTAGCTTATCGGCCGCTGCTTCTTTTGTTTTCATTCAACACGACTTTTCAAAGCACATCGTATACAGTGGTCGCCGGCACTGTAAAAATATCCATAAGTCAAGGGCAGACGAAGGCCAGCAGAGACAAACGACCATTCATGCCGTTAAATGGTGACTCGCTGCGGAAATGTATGTGGAAGAAACCTGGAACCTGTGTGGTGACGGCAGTCGGTTCATAAAGCTAAAGGTTGTTTCTGAGTCGACTACTGTTCTGCAGAGGCTGGGTGGAGCGAAAACAAAAACAAAAAAATCATTAGGTTTTTTATTTTTTATTTTTTTAGCTCTGAAGGATCAAAGTCGGTACCAGGGCCAAAGGAAACCTGACGAAGTTGCTGGTAATTATACCGCTCATCAACTCGGGGCAAACACCACATCATCACTTCATAAGGCTTTGGGAGCAAAGTCATCAAAGAAGGACAGCGCTGATCAATAAATCATAGGGGTCGGATTATTCACCGCTTGTTTGAAATCCCCCCCTGTTGCAGGGGAGGCTACCGGCACCGGTATCACGGACGCTGAAAATCAATGGAGGGCAGGGATTAGACTGCCAATTGTTTGAAGTCACTCTCATTATTATGATCATCTGGAGAGGACGTAAGACGCGCGCAGGACACCGCTGCACACAACGCTGCTGCACACAACGCTGCTGCACACAACGCTGCTGCACACAACGCTGCTGCACACAACGCTGCTGCACACAACGCTGCTGCACACAACGCTGCTGCGCACAACGCTGCTGCACACAACGCTGCTGCACACAACGCTGCTGCACACGACGCTGCTGCCTGCACTGCAAGACGTCCACTAATGCCGTTCATTTTGCGGCGCAGATGTTTTCACACGTCACCGGCGGCTCTCTGTCTTAATGCGTGTGGTGGTTGCGGGTCATTCGAGAAAGTGTGTGAAAATGTCCCGCTTCCCACAGGGTTCTGTGATTGTGTGGGCTGCAGCACAAACTGTGTCAGCATCGGCGCCACGGACAGAGATGCGAGTGCATGAAAGGAGCGATGGGAGTAAACAATGTCACGCGGCCTGCACTCTCTCTCTCACTCGCGTTGGTGCGTAGACACAATTGTGTCGATACAAAGCATTGGACCATGACAAATCCACGCCTCAGCAGAATTCTTAAACTCATGTGTGGCTCGTGGCCCTATTTAACGAGACCGGACAGAATGTCAGTCTAATTGTTTGCGACGTCCTTCTGGCAGGCTGATCAGCCATACAATGTCACTACTGTTGCTTTTAAGTGAATAAAAGACACCACAAATACGTTAGTATTACATTTATATATATATATATATATATATTAGCATATATTTATTTTTCTCTGTAATCTTGTTGTATGGGTCTATGCTTTTCTAATGTCCCAAAATAGAATGTCATTTTTTTCCTTTCACTTCACGCATCTCACCCTGAACAGGAAGCATCAGTTCCATGCATTCCACTCCATCTGTAGCACATAAGCACTTCACAGAAAGAAGTGAACGGTCCCTTAACCAGAATCTCACAGTACATCTCATGTTGCCTCACAAGCCAGCGAAAGAAAACTATAGGAAAAAACAGAAATGTGTGTGTTCTGCATGGATCCAAACATCTCCATTCCGAGCCTGTGCAGCTGACGTTTAGTGGCTCTAACACTAAGTAAGTAAAGAACATTCCCACGTCAGGCTTTGGATCTCACGAGTTCTACTGCTGACAGGAATACGTTCAAACACACAATACGCCATGAAGCGCTTACTGTCAAAGAATGACATTCCTGGGAGATAATAATGACATTTCCATTACAGATTCAAATGTACACACC
>JAFBJT010107474.1:0-18262 GCA_016785325.1 Chascanopsetta lugubris | reverse complement strand
TGCCCTGGCCGTCACCCCCCCCCCGCCCCCCGGCCCCTTATCCTATAGGAGAGGGGTTTGAACCCATAACTGTGGTCATCATTTTGTCCCCTTAGCTTCTCTGACCGATTCCACGTCAGGAGAAAAGAGATGGAATAAGTTGTTTTCCCCCCAAAACGTCAACAATAACAAAAGCATTGGACTATTTTAGATGGTCGATTCGTCTGTTTTGAGTATTTTTCGATGAGTTGTATGAAGCGGTGGTTTTCCGCCGGACCCTCTTTTGGGTCGCGGACCCATTTTGTTTAGATACAAAAAATCTGGTGCTTTTATTTTGAAGAGGATTTTGAATGCATTGGAGCAATGGGACATTTCCAGGTGCAGTGTGTAAGACATGGTAGACTTCTCTTAAATTCAAACTCATTCAAACTCAAAAGATCTTTAGTACGCCCGCTTTTACTTCTGTAAAAACATGGCGGCCCCCGTAGAGAGGAGCCGCTCCTCAGGTACATATACATTAATGGGCTCATGGAATGGTAATGGAAAATAAATAAAACATTGAAGTGATTATAAATTCATTTAGATGTTGGTATATAATTGTTTAGTAATATTTTTCAGGTCAAAAGTGTAAGCGTTAAAACAGCATTACTGTGTAACGCTATCAAAGCAGTGTCATGCACTATAGTGCATATATCTTGTTTACTGCCTCTTCCGCAGGAGACTTTTATGCTTTTAAACCAACATGAATCATCAAAGTACTCGCTAACAATGTTAATCAATTAAATGGATTTGTTTTATTTTTTTTTAAAGAGGACACTCATCCAGTGAAAGACTCAATAGTACACTCTTAATTGTTTTCAATAAAATTGTGCGTCGGCATATAAATATATATTCCAACATTTTAAATGAATCACCTTTTATAAAGCCCATCCCCAAAATCGCATTATTGTGACCTTTAATACAATTTCTGTATTATCTCCACATTACTCACAGCAGATTATTCGTGACAGACCAAAAAATAAAATAAATAAATAAATGTTGTGTTAAGCCGCCTACATCGATTATGCACTTAAGATAATCTCCCTGCCACCGATCAAATCCCCGGAAAACAAAATTGATTGATTAAAGTGTCCATTTTATCGGTTCCCCAGTTGAGGACAAAGGTCATGTGACCTCCCCCCGAGCACATGTCACATATTTCAGAGGATGACACCGTCCTGTGTGTACACACACGGCATCGATCACATGACCTGCGCATCACATGGGTCACCTTAAAGCTTAACCACTCTCACTGTATTCAGTTTTTACTATATTCCTTTGCAAATATTCATGACTCATCATTTCCACTATGATGCAAATAGTATAAATAGTAAAAAGTACAAATGTGTCCATATAGATATTTACAAATGTGTGTACAGAGCAATCATATGACTTGTACCTGAATAATCTAATATTTTTAATTGCTATATTTCTGTAATGTAAAATTGTTGTACAATGCAAGTTTTTTTTTTAATATTCATGACTCAGCATTTTCCTTATGAGTAATTGAGCACATTTATCTGCATAGATTAACAAATAATAAAAACACAAGCCTTGCACCTCATAATTTATGATCATTGCCTCCACCTGACAGTGATAGCTTGCTTTACACACACACACACACACACACACACACACACACTTATGGCACATGTGTTCACTCACTGTCTCGTGTTACATTAGCGCTGTGTGACGCGCGGCAGCTGTGAAACGTTGGACCTTTATGTGGAGCGCGACCTCGACCCCGGTTTAAGAAAATAGAAGCAGATAAATAAAAGACTCGCAGTCAAACGGCTGTAATGACACGAAATTCAGCTTCAACAACGCGGAGCTGTGGGATTCTCTCCGTTCACCTCAGAGTTCCCGACAGGAAATGAAACCGTTCCATGTTCTGTTTTTAAAGCAGAGTGATGCAGCGAAATGCATATGAGAGAAAAATGTGTGTGTTCCACCGAAACTATATTCTGTGCATGAAACACTGTCATTTGCATCCGTATAATTTGGAGCAGAGAAAGTGGAGAGAGGATGTAAATGGCCGCCCACCCTGCAGCCTGGCTCTCCTCTAACATTCTTTATTTATTTTCTTTTTTTTTTTTCCTCTCCTCCTCATCTTTTGTTTTGTGTTGTGCTCATTACGAGGAAATGCCACTGTTCCCAACTCCACAATTTAAAGTTCCGACCTTGTCCTAAATGAACCGCCTTGAGATTATGTGCAGTGTGTTGTTGTGCTGGAAATGGATGAATGGAAACGAAATGTACATGTGAGAGCAAAGAAAAGCTTTTCAGATTAGGAAATTGAGTTTTTCTGTGAGGCGACCTCGAACTCTGCCGAAGCAGGAAGCGACGAAACTTTCTGAAAAACGTGGAAAACGGTGGATTTGATGAGTCATGACATGTGCCAGGGCACTTCAAGGATGCCCTTGTCATGGAGATACAGTGTGTGTGTGTGTGTGTGTGTGTGTGGGGGGGGGTTCTGTAGTTTGAAAAGAATAGAATGTTGTATTTACATGAAACTCTCATAGTTCAATACATCTTTAAATTCCAGATTTGAAGCGTTAGTGCGCCACAAGGGGGCGGGACCAATAGAATTCGAGCATGATCACCAATACGCAACGGCTACTGCTCGACAGTGTTGTGTGCGGTCCCCTAGTGGACACATGTGGAATAGCAGTTACTTTTATTAATACGTTGCCATTCATGTGTTCTCATCTTTGACAGCCCCTCGCACAGATTTATGTGTATTAATCAGGCGATTGCATAAAATATAAAAATAGTAAAAACAAGGCTTATTGTAGAATAGTTACATGTGCATTTTTCATATTTCAATATTAAATGACGCTAGTTTGGCTTCGGCTGCGTATAAATATTCAAACAGCAGGTCGACGTATAGCTGCAGCAGAAAGGTGAAGACAGACATGGTAAAATATACGTATATATATATATATATATATATATATATATATTTTATATATGTGTATATATTCTCTCCTCAGTCTGATGTTGACTGCGCTCACTCCAGAATCGATATTATTCCCCTCATAAAACATGAATGAGCGCGGAACAGAAACGGAGCCGTGGCGCAGTTGAGTTGTATTCCTAACAGGCTGTGAAGAAAAACCTGGCGCGCTGACGTGTTAGGTTCTGCATCTGCAGCTCCTCCTGACAGCTCCTGTGATGAAGAGGGAAGATGTTTCCTTCAGAGCAGGAATCTGGTGGAGGAGACTTTAAGTTTCCTCCACTGTTGATGATTGTTCAGTGTTTCTGTTTGAAGCACTGAGGAGGAAACATGTTCTGAGTGGTCCGGAACACTACAGTCTTAAAAGAACAGCGCCGTCTTCACTGTTTTGATTTTACGAAAGAGTTGAATTAAACTGAAAAACATCACACACGTAAAGCAGCTTCCTCAAAGTCTGACATTTCTGTCTGACAATCTTCTCCCTTTGATTTTCTAAGATAAAAGTTGGCAAGACTTCCACCTGTTTACTTTGGCTCAGACTTTCACTACATCGCAGACACGTGATACGCAGCTGACAGGAAGTCATGAGACCGACACCATCTCATGACCTGTTCAATGTTAAATCTTATTCGCCCACTTCCCCTCAGTTTGTGGCATTAAGGTTGAAATCGAATCATTTGAAAGAACTCTGGGTAAAGTGTTTTCAGTTCCCTGTTCATTCGCACCACATCCAGATTGTGGCTCTTGCAGATGATGAGAAAAGTATTTAACTTGAACAAGAGTGAACCATGTGGCTCTGTGGCGCAATGGACAGCGCGTTGGACTTCTAGCGTTCACAGAGGAAAAGTGATTCAAAGGTTGTGGGTTCGAGTCCCACCAGAGTCGAGCATTATCTTAAATTTCCCTCACAAACAGTAAAATATCGATCAAAGAACATCTCTGCAATTTGGCAACACTTGGATATTATTTGATGTGTAGTTGTGACGTAAGGCAATTAACCAACGACATCGCTGCATGTTGCATGTGTTCATAATCACTAGTGAAAATGCACTATTACATATAGTGCCCCCTAGTGGCTGTAGTCTCTTATTACCTGCCTGTATTAAGGGTGGTTTAAGCACCTTTTTTTAGGCCGGTAACTAAAAGAAATACACAAACACTCAATGAATTTCAGTCATCGTAAACAATAATAATAGATGGCAACAGTTGATATTTCCCCCTTGGTGTTTGTCACAAGGGTAAAATGTGGCAACGTCTCTTCCTTCCTAAGCAGAAGTGAATTTGTTAAAAACAACCCAAATTCAGGATGTTGGTTGAATGTCACCATGTTGGATCTTTAACGTCACGTGGATGTGAACCAGCGCTTTAATAACTCGCCACTTTCACTTCAACAGACCGAGCAGGAAGGAGAATCCATGGGAAACCACAGACTCTCACTCCTCAACTTGACTCTGGTTTATCTCAGCTTGGGGAGCGTCGCCACCATCCTCCCTCCTTTTTTGAAGATTGCTTGTATCCAGTGTTTCCCTGGATGACTCATAGTGTCGTCATCAGCACTTTTTACAGGAATTCATGTTTATCTTCCTGAAGACTGAAGTAGTCTCATGGCGTGTTGTAAGAATCCTCTGCAGAGTGCTTATGAGGCTCGTAGTGGGCGGACCACTTGTCGCCATCTTGCTAATGCCTAAGTCCTCCTACTTCCTGGTTCTTCCAAAAACGGGAACCCAAAACACAGACTAATCTGAGGAGTCTAGAGGTCCAGGTCAAAGGTCGTGGGTTAGAAAAGCTCACCTGAAGTCCGGGTAATGGGTCACTACAGAATCAAGATGGTCCCGCATGTCCGACTTGTTTCTCTGTTCGATGATGTTGCTCAGATCATATCCCACTTGGTGCAGCCACTCATGAGACGACCCCTAAAACAGGGGCGGAGCCACATTCAAGAATTGATCATCTTTTTTTCCCCTCATGGTTAAAAACAAAGAAGATGCTGCTGATAGAATGGATTTTTTTACCATGTCCTCAAACACATCAGTTAGTTTCTCCCACTGCTGACGGATCTTGGCCGCCGCCCTCTCGTGTTTACGATTCTTGCAGGAGTAGTTGCTCTTCATCAGCTGGCCGATGAACTCTGTCACCACATGGAAGTGCAAATGGCTGGCAAAGTCCTGTGTCCAGGAAACACACACACACACACACACGCATCAGAATAACCGGGAAGGTAGGTGGGAGGCGCTCTATTGATTCATCCCTCACATGATTAACAGGCAGCAGATCATCTGAGTCGTCACCTCCACTTCCACCTATTCACTCCTTCCTTTACTGAAATACCTCCTGCAGCATCCGGCCCTAAACAATGAAGCCCGATTTATTAGCTGGAACTTCCAAAGAGGCTTGTGGAAAGATAAATAAGGATTTCCTCAGCGCACCGATTACGGAAAGTGAGACATTTTTTTCACTTATTTCTATTTGTATCTAATTCCATATATGTTTTTCTCATTCTGAGACACAGACACAACATCAGGTCCCAATTTTTTTAAAAGGTGTCTTCTTACCGCCGCCCACTGGCCTGGAGGTGTAGTGCAGTTTCTTCTACCAACTACTAATATGTCTGAAACTTTGAGGTGCGGTGGAAACCACACATATTACCAGGGATTCTTTTACCCAGGTAATAAAAGTTCCTGGGAATGTTGGTGGAAAAGGGCTGTATGGTAAAATACTCCCTGACTGGGAGTAACTCCCTCACCTTGACGTGTTGTGGCTCCATGACACTGCAGTGTTGGGAGAGCAGCTTCGTCCGACTGAAGAGTTGATCAAAGTCTTCATCGTTGCTCAGCCACTTCCTGGTCATCATTCTCCTCAGGAAGGGCTGGAAGAAAGGGGCATCTTTTGAATTTTATGCTGAGGCCAATGAACTTAAAATCTCAAGTCTAGCATGTAGGATATTTACAATCAGATTTCAGGGGTCAAAGGTCATGATTATCTCTTTTAAAGTACAGAACTCTCTCATTTTACTCAAGTCATTTTTGGATCTATGCCCAAAGAAGCCTGAATGGATGACTGTGATGTAAAGAAGTTCCCTGTTTCTTAAAGTAAAGTAGTTAACTATCAACGAGAACTTAGCCACACTGACTAATGTCCACACGTATTCTTGAGCTTCTTTTACTTGAGATTCACTGAAGAATATTTGTTTTCTAACTTCTGCTTTTTGGGAACCACAACAGAAAGACTGTGAATTCCCTCACACACTGAAACGCACCTTGACTTCCTCTTTGAACTGGTCCTCCAGTTCCTGCATGAGCCTGGTGATCAGCCCTTTCACCTCCATCCTGAAGTCCTCCACCTCTCTGGGGCAGGTGCGCTGGTACTTCTCCATGTGCTTCCTGCAGGTGGACAATCAGGACAGACGCAGAATTAGCTTGTGGACGAGTCTATGGAAGTCAGTCGCCCGCCACGTGCGCTGAAAAACTGTCTGACCTCCGGCTGTAGTTGTAGTTTGTGTCCTGCAAAGAGTTTTACAGGCGGCATGGGGATTTTTTTGTTGCAGTACCACAAGTGGCCACTGGGAAAGAGTTGCTGAAAGTCTGAGGGGAGGTGCTGTGTCCTTCTATGAATACATCCATAGGTGGGAAGCAGGTGACCAATCACAAGGGACTGGGTCAGTTGTCCAATCAGAGCAGTCTGAGCGTGTCTGTGAGGCTGAGAGTGTTTCAGGGAGAGAGTGAAAACAGGAGCTGGAGCTGTGGATGGTTCTCGTCGTGGTATTCGAGAGGATGAGCGACCTCAGAAAGGTCGTGACTGGCGTCCTGTTTGTTTCTTAGGGAGTTGGTTTGCAGGACTGCGTAACGTGTGCAGACGCGCTGTGCAGGTCTGTGATCTGCGCAGACGCGCTGTGCAGGTCTGTGATCTGCGCAGACGCGCTGTGCAGGTCTGCGATCTGCGCAGACTCATCCCTGCACAGCCCATCACAGACTGTCTGTGGTTACCGACACCAACAGCTTCACTTTCTCTTTCTGCCGCGCAGTGTTTCTCACTCGTTGCCCCGTTTCCCCGAAATCACGTGAGGTTCTGGCCTCCGCCTCAGAATCGGAATGATCCAATCCATTCAACCGCTCTGTGAGTGTTGGTGCTGCCAGCTCTGTTGAATAAGTCAGAGATGAATCATCCAAACTAAAAGGCCTGCGGGACTTTCACTCTCACACAGTCAAGTCTCCGGCTCTGGAAAACATCCAATAACCACCACACTGACACGCCGCAGAATACGAACGAGTGTGCACACACTCATTGTATTTTGCTGTCTGACGTTGTATTTTATGCATAAGTACTCACTTAAATGCTTTCATCTACCACATACGCTCAGCATGTAGTATTATATAATGTTGTGTTGAATTTTTACACTTGAATAATTAAGTTGAATGTTATTTAAATACTTGCATGGTCTTTATCTTAAAGGGACAGTGTGTAAGATTTAGTGATATCACCCTCCGAACTTGTGCATGGAATATTAATCGCTGTCCTCAAAGCTACTGGAAAGAATGGCGGCACAAATACGGTAAATACCCCGAACTCTTTTCTGCTCTGGAAACAATCACATGCCTGCTCCCGGCCACAAACACAAACACGCCCACGCATCCTCTGACTCTGTTGACAGATTGATGTTCGGGGGGTGGGGCTGGGGGCGGAGTCAGGAGCTGAGCCGCCACGGGTTTGGTTTCACTGCACAGGAGGAAGTCACGTGACTTACTGTAAAGCGGTGAAGCCGTTGATGTAGGTAATGTGATAGTCGGTCCACAGCGGCTGAGGTTTGAGGAGGCTGCACCCAGACTTCAACGCCGCCTCGAACCTGCAGAGGAGGAAATGACACATTCATAGAAACATGACCTTCGTACTTACATCATTTAGTTTAGAGGAAACTACATTATTATCCATAAAGTGAATTTAGAGGGTTTAGTCTGCTGTTGGCATGGCTGTGTTTTATGCAGCAGTAAGAGCATTTCTTATTTATCTTTGTTGGATCAAGAATGAAGATCTCAGTCTGAGATGAAAGTGAAAGTCTTTGTAAAAAACAGAATAGAATAAATTCCTAGATTGCAAAACAGGGAAATCACACAAATGTGGTTATTGCGTCAGGAGCCAGGATCCTGTTTCTGTTTTATTGTTTTTTTTGCTGTTGTTTTACTTTCCTCCTGTAGGAGTGTCTGTGACCTTTGACCTACTTATCAATGCCTCAACTGTCAGAAGCTAAAAATAAAATCGACTCCCTCCTCTTGCTGTCCTGGAACAGTTCAAGGAGTCCCAGAGGTCAGAGGTCACAGAGGCAGGTTTTCTACCTCGGACTGTGACGGTGGTAAAGTGGAAGTACCTCTAACCTTTAAGGTTCTTCAGTGTGTGTGACAAACCTTCTAGGGAAGTGTTCGAGTTCTTTGAGACAGGAAGTGGTGACCATGTGTTCCAGCCGAGCGTCGATTTTTCCTGAGTTCACAACGTTCGACTCCACAATCTGTCCAAAAGCACAAGAAATACTTTTATAGAAGCTCTCTGCTTCCTCCACATGGCCACAGCATGTTATTGCATCATGGTAGACGATAAGTAGACTTTGGTTGAAGCTCTTTTTCTACTTTTTAATCAAATATATGCATTTTTGAAATGCTAACAGATTAGAACAATAACAACTAAACAACCAACAACAAAAACATAACAGAAGCATTACTCTGTTCCTGTTTAGAGAGAGATATGTTAGTGTATTCTTCTCTATTTGATTCTGTCATTCAAAGTAGTTTTTCAAGCAATTGTTTTTGGGTGATTGAACAAAAATACATTTGTTTCTTCATGTATTTCTGAATGTATCTGTCTGCTGGGTGGCTGTACCGTCCAGATGTCCATGTGGATGGGAGAGATGAGTAGACCGTCCTCTTCCGGCTCCGGCGTCTTTTTCTGCATCCAAACCTCTTTGTTCTGCAGTTCAGTGATTCTGTCGAGCGCTGACCTCATGTCCACCTGCAGATGTAAAGGCAGAGGGGGTTTAATGTTCGCTCTTAATGGTCAGAGGAGCGTCCTGAGAGAGGAGAGGAGATCAGACGTTCACCTTCAGTCGGGTGCAGTACTTCTCCTTCAGCTGCTTCAGGAAGTTTTCGTCCAGCTGCAGGTCCCTGCTCTCCTCCTCCATCTCCGGCTGCAGCGACACGTGTCCCATGATCATGTCGCTGAGGAGGTGAACGGAGAGCAAAGGAGTTCTTTACATGAAATTCTATATTACGTCCTGGACTTTAAATACTTCTGAAAATAGAGTAACTCTTCCTCTTAAATCTGTCGGCCTCATCAAACGAAAACATTTCATTCATTTATCAGCAGCAGTAAATGTAGAACTAGAGATGCCCTTTCCTCCATAAATTGCATTTCTATTCCATTTCTATCGTCAGTCATTGAAAATGAAAATATTGAAAAGTATGAAACAGGGTTTCAAAAACTTCTACACACCACAAGCCCTCAATTGCAATAATTCCGGTCTAGGACTCCGTTAAGACAGCACCTGCCGGCTCTGACCTGCTGTACTTGTTGATGATCCAGTTCAGCAGCGCGTACAGGTCTTTATCCTCCGTCACCCTCGGCTCCAGCTGTCGCAGGTGCTCCCCCACCACTCTGTGGAAGCTCCTCACGTAGACGCCGAATACCCTGAAACTGGGCGGGTACGACCTGCGCAGCTCCCGCTTCACCACCTCCAGGTTCTCCACCATCGCCTTCCCCAGCAGGCCCAGGTGAACCGCCAGCCAGGCGTTGTTCTGCTCCCTCTGCTCCAGGTGAACGCTCTCCACCTTCGCTCGCACGCCGGCGGCCACCGCCTCCCTCCACGCCTCCATCCAGCTGTCCGCCAGGCCGCCGACCTCCAGGGCCCGGCGCTCCTCCTCCTGGATGATCCGGGACACGGGAACCAGCAGGCCCTTGTTCCTGGAGGGAAGAGAGTTGGCGTCGCGCACGATGGCGCCGAGCTTGTTCCTCAGGTCTCGGTAGAGGAGGTTGAGGTCCTTCTCCTTCTTCACCAGCTCGATGGACGCGTCCTCTCCACATCCACCCACCTCCTGCTGGAACTCCTGCCGCAGAGCCAGCAGGTTCAGGTGAGCCTCCTCCAACACCTCCATGTCGATCAGCTTACTGATCTGCATCACTGCGCACACACACACACACACACACACACACACACACACACACACACAAAAGAACTTAAGGAACACGTGTATTTTACATCTTATTGGCTTCAGTGGCATTTCAAAAATGTAGTGATTGTTTTGGATTATTTTTGTCCATGAATTCCCGTCACAAAAACACACTGTGGTTCAGAATCTTGGTTCTTAAAGATCTTTGTTCTTCTGCATTGATAATGACTTCTCGGGGGAAGTTCTCTCCTGAGCTTGGAGCATCATTAATACTTTGATCTCTTAGTACCTTTGGATATACTTGATGATTTGAATGAGAATACTTTTGATATATTTTGACTTCAACATAGAAAATGAGAAGCCTGTGACTCTTCACATGGGAGGAGGTCATTGGTGACTCGTCCTGAGAGCGGATTGTAGTGTTGGTGTTTGCTGAGCAGACGAACCTCTGTGATTCTTATCTGTGTTTGACTCTGTCACCAAAACACAGACGGACAGGTTGAATCTTCAGACGGAGCGAGACGGGAAGAAAGAGGACAGTTTTCTGCTTGTATTCTCACACTGACTTACTCAGGTAGTTTACATGGGCAGACTTCAAAGGCTCTTCACGTGTCCATAGCAACAGACTTAAATACTTTTGTTTTCATATTTCGCTCTGGTCCGAGCGCAAGGTCATGATTGACACAGTCCGTTTTGTGTATTTGGCCTTTCAACAAGATGAAGTCTCTTACCGACAGAGTTTCCGATACCTCTGAGCTGCAGTGTTTGTATGAAATGTGCTATACAAATAAAGTTTTATTATCATTATTATTATTATTATTATTATTACCTCAGCGGTTTTCCGGTTTCTTTTACATTGAATTTCGCAGTGTTACATCTTCATCCCAGTGGATGGATGGATGGTGGCTCACAACTCACTCTAGTGGTAAAACCGTGGTATTGCAGGGAGGCCTGACTCGTCCTTGTTGTAGGTGAAGTGAGTGACATTAGGGACGGACTGTACCTGACAGAGGTGTGTGTGGTAACTCTGGCAGCTCGTACATCTCCTCCAGCTCCTCCTCCTCCTCCTCCTCCTCTTCCTCCACCTTCTCCTCCGTCCTCTCCTCCTCGCTCACAGCATTCAGTGGCTCCTGTGGACTGCCTCTGTCCTTGTCTTTGTCTTTGTTCTTCTTGGTGCTGAATTGAAGGCTTCGACGGATCGACCTTCTCACGAAAGACTCTCTGGACGGAGACATGTTGGGATCTGAGGACAGGAAACAGGATTTTCTTCATAGACTCTCGTCATCCTATCATTTTCAAGTATTTGAAAAGACATTCGTACCCGTCTTTGAGCGTTTCAGAGGTTGACTCCCCTGTGACGTGACACTGGTCTTGTCCTCTTCTTTCCTCTGGAAGAAGTTCCCGATGTTCTTCAGAGGAGAGGTCAGACCTGAGAGGCACAGACAGACAGACTCCACAGTTTCACAATCACAGATCAAGAAATCAATCTCTGCGCTGTTGGCAGTCTCTTAGAGTCCGTATTTACACCTCATGTGCCGGATTTGCTGCTTCGGGACCTAATTCCAGATCCACTGTGGAATTCAGAGATTGATTTCACTGGTCGGTTTCGTTCTGCTCCAGAATGAACATGGTGTCACCGGCGGAGTTTCCGAAACACTTTTTAGAAACTGGTTTGGCAACATGACTGTTGATCCCTTCTGTGTGGCCCGTCAGGACTTTCCATCCATTTATTCATATGGATGTATTTTTGTTGATGTTGGCTTCAGGAATAACTCATTTTTGGCTTAATTGAGATGTTGCAGTTCCACCCTTTCACCACTATGTGGTGTGTTGTCACTCTGCAGAGGAATCGGTTTAGTTCAATCTGCTTTACAGTTACGGGAAGTGGAGTCCAAACTGTGGCCTGAGGGCCGACTGCGGCCTGTGTTCCATTTTTTAATGGTCTGCAGATGATTCCAAAAACATAATGGCATGTGGCCCACACATGCGTTTTAACACCAGGTGGAGCCCCCTCTTCATTGAAGACAGTCCTGCACGGGTCGGATTTTGTCTCCCGCACATTTTCGTGCAGGAGATGTTAAGAGGGATTTACTCTCTGACGCTTTCATGAATATGTACCAAACAGCTTCCTCTTATCTGAATCTCACTTCCTGTTTCCTTCCTCTGACCTTCAGACGTCCTCCTCCCTCACGTCCTCCTCAGCTTCTCATGATGATACTCACCGGGCGATGGCGGCGGCTGTGACCCCGACTCATGTCCAACTGTTTCAGCTTTGCGTGTGACCTTTGACCCTTTGCCTCTGGGCGACAGCGGGCTCTTCTCGGTCGTGTGTCGGATGATTTCCTTGAACGACTGCATCATCCCCAGTTTCTGCTTGGCACTGCCATTGGTATTGGGCGTCCTCCCGTTGCTCTTAAGGGACACGGTGTCCTCCTCGGGCCTGTCAGTGGGCGTGTCCGTGGGCCTGTCCGTGGGCCTGTCAGTGGGCCTGTCACTGGACGTGTCCGTCATGTTTGACATTTCCCGCTGTTCGATACCATTCAGCTGAGAGGAGAAAAAGGAAATATGAAAAATGGGAGAGAGAGAGAGAGAGAGAGAGAGAGAGAGAGAGAGGGAATGAGTGTGTGAGAGAGTGAAGTTGTTGTTAGTCGCTCGGTTTGTTTACAGAAAACACAACGACCTGCTCGACCTTTACGTCAGAAGCTCCTCAGCAGACTGATCTCACTCCGTCTCACTCTCACTTCATAACTCTGACTGTATATCTCATTTACAGGGTGAGGTAGAAAAGTGATCATTCATCATTTGATTTGTTCATTGAATAAGTTAAATATATCAGGTGTATATCAGAAAATATACCTAAGAATACAAAAGATATTTTAATGTAATTTATTTCGTATTTATTATTCATGTCTGAAAAGTTATTAAAATAACAGGCAAACAAAATTCCCACAAAAGTGATCCTTTTATCTTTATGATTTTTATGATTATTCTACTCTAATCTACTCCACTTCAATCTATTATATTCTATTCTAGTCTAGAATGCACGGTTTCATCCATAGGTGCACAACACTTATATTATATTATATTACATTACATCATATTAACTTCTAAACAATACTCAACCAACACATTATTATCTAATCTATTGATAACAGTGTTTGACTATAACAAACAATATGTGCAGATCTCTGTACTGTTGATGTGTATATATGTATATGTATGAATATATATGAATGTATGTATATATATGTATATATATATATATATACATATATTATATATATATATATATATAATCAGAGCACCATTGTTTAACGAGGCTATCACTGATGAATCCTGTGTAAAACCTTTAACTCTGGAGCATAAACTATATCTAACGTGTGTAAAGTACAAACGCGTCCTCTTACCTGAGCTGCGCAGACGCAAACCTCCTCTGACACACTGTCACCTTTAATATCCGTCGGTGCACTTTCACTTTCCCTCTGCTTGTTTGTAGAAAGCTGGTTTAACGGCAGGTGAGGTCACAGAGAGAGAGAGCGAGAGAGAGAGAGAGAGAGAGAGAGAGAGAGAGAGAGAGCTGTCACTTGAAGAGAGGAAGGTAAAAACAGACTTTAAATCTGATTGTGAGAGAAAACGCCGAGCGGACACTTTTCCTCTGCCTCCTCCTCCAGACGAAGCAAAGATCAGAGGTGAGGTCAGTGAGAGGAGACGTTAATGATTAGACCTTACAGGTAACTGAAGGAGGAGGAGCTTCACTGGAGGAGGAGGGGCTTCACAAGAGTCTCAACTCTTCTGGACTTTTTCTCGGCCCCCAAACCTTCCCCTTCCCCCCCCCCCTCTCTTTTTCCTGCCTCGATCAGTTTACTGCGGGTGGTTGTTTCTGCCCCTCAGGAATGTGGCGTTGAAGTATGAGGCGGGGTGTTTTTATGAGGCCCAGGTAAACTCCTGCTTCAAGGTCAGGAGGCGCTGATCATTATGTGTGATTAATGATTACAAAGTGATGATAGAAGTACTGGATACTTCACAGTAAACCCGTATCCTCGCTGGTGGACAGTACTCTCATGTTCCCTCGTTGTTTGAGGTACTTTCCCTTCACACAGGTATTTCCACTCTGCTCTGTGACGCATGTAGAACTCACACCGACACACTTCCTCTTACCACTCCATAAGCTCAGTTCATTTTTTTATTTTTCACATTTAATATTACCTCTCTATTATTTTGGACTGTTATTTCTTCAGTTATTATTATTATTATTATTATTATTATTATTATTATTATTATTGTTATTATTATCGTTACTATTTTCTGTTCAATTATTATTTATGTATTTATTTATTCTATTCATTATTGTTAGGATTATCCATGTATCTTCTATTATTATTGTTTTATCTTATTTTATTTTATTTTTTAATTTTATGCATTTCTTGTATTATTATTATTATTATTATTATTATTATTATTATTATTATTATCATTATTATTATATTTATTTTTTAGATTACACTCCGGATCATCCCACCTGCCTCTGGTATCATTTTAATCAATATGTTTTAATATTTAATCTTTAAAAAAATATGTAATCACCAAAGATATTTGTCCCATATGTCTATAAAAAAAGTGCTCATTCCTGATCAATATATCAAAGTTGCATAACATACAGTAACATTGAGTCACACAGATGCAGTGGAGCTGTAATCTCAGTATGTAGGTCACATGTAACGATACGTTGGAACGAACCACAGGTCAAATATGAAGCAATGGAACAACACCTACAACAATGGATTACTTTATTTCATTTGATTGAACAAGAAGATAAAAAATTTGAAAAGCATCAGAAAACGTATCGACTACGTGTAAAATACTTTTTGTTATTATTCTTTTAATCGTATGTGTTCACCTTTCACACCCAAGTCAAAGTGTCACAACCCACAGACCAGAGCTCTTTCTCATTCCCTCCACTAGAGGGCGACATGTGCCATCTATTGCCAGCTCTGCCTTCACTGTCCTTGTGTTTTTAAAATGGCAGGAAGTGAAGTTAGATTCAGGTTGGCTTCAGGTGTCATGGACCTGCTCAGCCTTGTTTGCTCCTTTAACATGAAACCGACTTCAGCTGCTGAGCCCTGATCAGTGACCTGAACTTCCGCTTCCACGTGACCAGCTGCTCCGTGGTGTGTGTGTGTGTGTTTGTGTGTGTGTGTGTGTGTGTGTGTGTGTGTGTGTGTGTGTGTGTGTGTAAAATAGTGAGCGGATTATAGATGTATGGAAATGAAATGGTTTACCAGCTGATGTCTATAATGTCAACAAAAGCTTAACTGAGGTCATCACTTCCTGTTTTCATCCTCATCCATTGTCCTCTTCCTGTTTCCTCTAAAACAACCAAACTTAACAAAAAAAACAACATAAAAAACAGATTAAAGTTTAATTAAAACATCAGTAGCAGCTCCTCTCCACCAGAGGGCGCCATGTTGCAGCACCATGTTTGTACAGTGGCCCAGAATGGACAAAATAAAGACTCGGTGACTCTCCAGCTGCAGAGCTTTAGATCAGAGTTACATAAGGAGAGGAAAGCTGATGTCATGTTTAATGTTCAGTCCACCGCTCACACTTCCTGTTTCCTCACCAATCAGGTTGTAGTTTCAGGGACAGGGTTGAAATGAGGTCAGAGGTCAACTCAAGAGACCAGAGACTAAAATGTGTTTTTAAACTTAAACAGCTGCTTCATCTGAATGTAGGATTTAAATGACTGTTGTTAAATTAAATTAAATTAAATTAAATTGAATTGAATTGAATTGAATTGAATTGAATTAAAGTAAAATGAAAGAATAAAGTAAAATTAAATGTAAGTAAATTAAAAGAAATAAAATACAATAAAATACCGTAAAGAAATAGAATCAATTAAAATGAAAATTAGATTGAATGACATAGAAATCAATTAAATTGAAATCAATAAAGTTGATTGCACAAAATATCAGCACAGTTGATAGATATAAATGTGTGTTTGTGGAATTCCAGTTTACATAATGACACAGATATATTCTTTGCCCGATTTGAATCTTGTATGTCATCGTATGTTTTCATCTCTGATTGGCCGATCTTTAACAAACATGCAAATGAGGTGGTTTGGCGTGCCCCCGTCACGGTGAGTCGAAGCCGGCTTCAGTTTGGATTATGTCACGGTGTGTGTGAGCTGGTGTGGGATTATTCTGGGCTGCAGTTTTGAAAGTGAGCGGAGCCACAAATATCATCTGTTCTCCACATTGTCAGAGTCGTACATTCACACAGCGACGCCCACACACACGCACCAACACACCGTCTGCCGCCCACACCGCCATGTTGTGTCAGCGCGAAGCCGTGGGCAGCCCCCGAGCGCAGAGGAATCCTGCCACTGAAATACCACAGTCATACACTCTGACCGTCCTGCCATTATCACACACACACACACACACACACACACTTTATTTAGTTTGTTTATTAAAAGTTCAACTCAGAGGTCCTCTGTGTAGGACGGAGGTGAAATGATTTCTCTTTCACTCGGCAGAAGTGGAATGTGATCGTACTTTAGAAATCATCTCATTTGCGGCGCTTTTAGTTCTTATATTTAAAAATATTTCAACTTGAACTGGGAATGAATGATTGTTTCAGTCATTTTCAAACATTCTCTGCACATAGGAAGCAGATGTTCTGAGGCTGTATTTTCAGATTTATTCCACTGTATTTAAAACAACGTAATCATAAATTCATAAAAACGTGTTATTGATGTATTAGCATGAAGAGTAGCTGTAGTAGAGAGACATGGCCGCTGAAAGTGTGGAGCAGTTTTACGATCTTTGTGTCTTTCGTCGACAAATTTACAAAGTAGCTCCTTTAATCTGAATTTGGCTGTTGCCGATGCTAACACGTAAAAAAAACAAAAAAACAAGTTTCTCTTTTTAGGTAAAATGGGTCTTGAACCCACGACACTGGACATTTCAAAGGTCTTGTCCTCATGTATCTCACCATGATTGATCATCTTCCGTCGTACAGTCAGAAACCATCCAACATCGAATGCAGCTGTGATGTTATTGAGACGAGAACGTCAGGGTTTCCCTCCAAAAATCCCGCCAACACCCTGATGATCCCGACAGTCTCCGTCTGTGGAGAGCGACAGGAAGTGAAGCCACACAAACATACACAAGAAAACAAAGACAAAGACTAACCCGGCGCCATCCACCCTGAGATAAAACAACCACAATTCATGTATGCAAATGAGGCCCTGCTCCGCCGCCTGTCAGCTGACCCACGCAGCTTCCACCTGTCACTCAGGCTGAAGAGCCAGACAGGAAGTGACATGGCGCTGTGGCGTCTGCAGATAGAGAGCAGCCGCTCTGACCTGCGCTCTCTGGAAACAACGAGCAGGACCATCAGCCTCTGTTCTCCATCGATGGTACGACTTCATACTCACGCTGGATGTGTGTCTGTCTCCCTGACACCCCCCCCCAACCCCCCGACGCTGTAATACACCGTCAACCTTCCCATCAACTTGCCCCCGGGTGTATTTCAGGGCTGTCAGAGCTGTCAGTCTGTCCATCACTGCCTCCGCCGCTCAGCCTGTTTTTCCTGGTACTGACTCTCTTCCCGCTGAGCCGCGTCCCCGTCACGCTGATCCCAAAGCCCCACGCTGAAGGAGGAAGTGTCTCTGGCGGGAAAACGAGTCCGTGTTGTGAATCAGAAACGATGCCGATGAATTTTTTATCATGTTTACGGTTCATTTGCTCTCATTTTAGACCAAGGCCACGAAGCGCAACAGGTTTTTGCTAAGAGTTAGCATCGTTAGCCTCAGTAGCTAATGTTTACAACACGAGTTTCACAAAACAAGAGAGAGGCAGACAGATTTGTTTTATATATATATATATATATATATATATATAAATGATATATCTGCATATAATATTAGTAAAACTATTATTATAAATACTACTATTGCCAATACAATAATATTTATACATGATTCAATTAAAACTCTCCATTATGCAAAAGTATTATTGTTGTAATTGGGGAAACTAAAGCTTCAAAGTCCTTTTCTCAGATTAAAGGCACAGTGTGTAGGATGTCGTAAGATTAGTTTGTCAATTCAGGGCTGCTGTGAAAACATGGTGGTGCG
>JAFBJT010107473.1:22801-39431 GCA_016785325.1 Chascanopsetta lugubris | reverse complement strand
CAATCCTAGAGCTACTTGACCTCAGCACTGCTTTTGATTCTGTTGACCACAAAATTTTATTGGACAGACTGGAAAACTGGGTTGGCCTTTCAGGCACAGTCCTAGAGGGAATCAGATCCTATCGGGAAGACAGGAACTACTTTGTTTCCATTGGAAACTACACATCTGATCAAACCAATATGACTGAGATGAGTCAGCCTTGACTTTAGAAGAAGAAGATGCAGCCACCTTTTTTGACTCTTTTGGCTTCTTTCCCAACTATGGAGCCTACCCCGCTGACATATTGGAGGTCCTGCAACGTCGTTCCCGACGAATATTCTGTCATACTCGGCAGCTTCAGCCCCCCTTTCACTAGCCTGCGGTCAGCACTGCGCTTATTATCCCTGTCATAGAGCATGCGGGCTATCTTTCAAACAAGCGTTATCTTTGTATCAGGCAGATGAAGCTGAAAATGATTCCCTCGCGATCCAATTTGTTAATGACGTATAAGAAATAGTTCCGGCAGTGTTCGATGGGGAATCTGCTCTTTACAAATGTTTTAGAGAATGTCACGATGTATTGAAAACATTGTAGACTGACGATATCTTCAATAAAAGCTTAATTGGGAAACACCAAGAATGTCTGATATGGTCTTTATTGAGAAAAGCGGACCCAAGGTCATTGTTGTTTATTTTCCTCCAGGGTCCAATGTTGTTGTTGTGTATTTTCCTGCAGGGTACTACTCCTATGCGGGGACAGGTCAAAGTTCCTAGTCTCACGTTTGTTGGGGTTTGGCGGGGGTGTACTCCATCGCGGTGACAGGAGGATGCTTTGGTGGGTTTGAAGCGCGAAGGTTCACTGGCTTGGAGACAATGATATTGTTCACGGGCTTGAGGATTAGTCACATAGCACAAGCGAATGTTGAGGTCTGACAGAATCTGTAAGAAATTCTCCCAGCCTCCGGGTGAGGGTGAACGGCCTTTTTTGTACTGGGATGAAAGCTTTTTAATCAAATCAATCACATGAGATCCCTTCACCACCTGCCCATGGTGAACAAATTCTCCCTGAGAGGTTCACCCTCAGCTTTTGCAGGATGTACTCGCCGTTCTTACGATGGTGAAGCAGAAGGGCTTTTAATACCTCACTCAACACATCATCCTCGTCGGTCCTTTCAGGCTCATGCAGTGGTTCTGCCTCCTGCATTTCTGAGGAATCTTGAGGCAGAGTCAGTCACCATACGCTCCTCCTTTTGACCCTGCTTCATGAGTGACAAGTATATTTGCAGCAGAGCGTCATACTTTTTATTTTTTCATCAGCAGTCAAACCTTGTTCATTTAATATCTTTCTCATGCTTTCATCTAAATCGTCTTCAGCTGTCCATCTGATGGAGGAATAATCTGGTTGAGTCAGACAAGTTGGTGAGGGGAGACGAGAAACATTTTCGGAGACATTTTTCTTTATCTTCTGATGATTCTGTCTAGCAGGTTTCCGAGGATGGGAATGGCGGCTGAAAGAAGAGGAAGGATAAATCCTCCTGATTGTTTCATTAAAGTCTAACGTTTACGCTTGATGGCTATCTTTTTATCAACCAGCATTCTGATGGTTTCTTTTTGCATTGAGAAGGGGAGAGAGGAATATTGCCTTTCAAAATATTGAAAGCAATCTCACAAAGAGCCTGAGGAAAATCTGGAGAACAGTGTGCGAGAATGTCTCGACGTTTCAGAGGCCCGGTAAAGAGCTTGGAGGAGAGGTCCGTTTCTTTTAATCAGGGCCGACATGATGATGATAATGGTGAATTACCTTGATTTGGGGAGGTACACGACCAGCCACTGGCGAGGGAGTATATCCATCCTCAGTGTGTAGTTTTCTGGGCAGGTGGGTGTAAGGTCGAGGATTAATTATCCACAAAGTTCTTTGGTGGCGTCTTCAAAACTTTCCAGAAAAAGTGCTTTGCGAGACGGATTAATTTGATAAGCCAGTATTCTTATCAGTAATTGATCCCGAGGGTTTTTGAACAACACCAGATAGGTACTGTTCAGGCTGATGATACGACTGTGTTTACCTCTCTGAAAGACGTTTTGAGTTGTATGAAGACGCTCATATTTCTATGATGTCTGTCTTGGGTAAATATTTTAACCACTTCAAGATGCTCTGAGGCTTGGGAAATGAAGTCGTCCAAAATGATTAAATGTGTTTTTTCAGAAGGACACAAGTCTGCATCGTCAAAAGAATCAGTCAATCCTTTCACAAATTTTTGATTGAAATGATAGATCAACACCAAATTATCAGTAACTTTGTCCATGACACGATCAGCATTTTCTAATACACTGTACAAAAAAGGTTTTTCCGCACCCGCTGGGTCCAACCACCATACATGAAAAGGGTGTGATGAATCTAGGATCAAAGATAAATTCCTCCGCGTCTGTAGGGTGTGACATTTTCAATGTGACAAATTCAATAACCAAACGGCAAAGTCGTACCGTCGGGAAAGAGACGTCTCTTGTCATACACCACTCTGAACTGTTTTTGAAATATCGCGTTTTTCAACCAGAACCCCTTTTAGCATGTCTAATGGTACGCTGAGGGCATTCTAACGTTTCACCACGAGCACCGCTGAGGTTACCTTCAACCAACTCCCTGATGCCGTCAAAATGGATGTGTTCGCTGTATTCGTGGGTATGAGTGATACCTTTGAGGCGTAGCACAGTTTTTTTCTGAGTTTTTGTTTGGTATGCATAACTTTAAGGAGCAGCGGCCGCGAACTCATCAATGGTGTCACCGCCCAACTCATCCGTCAAACTTTCCAGGTAATTTCCCAACTCTATTGGAGAATCCCCCTCTTTCACCACATAGATTAAACTGTTGGTATCTGTGTAGAGCACCTTTTCTCCCACTTGCTCCAAATAACCGTACAACTTGAGACAGGCATAGGCTGTAGTGAAGGCGGCTATGAAAATGTTGTCTGTTCTACCCGGAAGGATCACACACCGATCGCTGTATTTCCATTGAATCAATGCTGTCTGATCATTTAGAAATGCCAAGTATTTCACGCCATACTTGTCTGAGAACAGATAGGGGAAGAATTTCTCGCTGTCAGAGACCAGAGTGGTTTGAGTCTGGTTACTTCTTTGAGCAAACTTTCCCCAGAAGCTGTTGAGACACAGTTTAGCCACCTGTCTCTTGGCAGGGTTTTGCTCGATGTGATCTGTATCCAACCGAATGCCCTGATGTAATCTTCAATGTACTTATCTCTGCTATCCTGACTGGTGCAACCGGGGGGGAAACCTGAGGCCTCCTGCTTACCTTTCAAAAAGGTATGAATGTAACCCTGAAAAATGGTCTCACTACATCTATCAAAATGCCACACCTTTATCATCCGAGCCACCCTGTATCCTTTCTCTAGAGCTTTGTTAAATTCAACGGTGACCCAACCCCCAGAGCTCTGTCAGCATCATTCTGTCTACACAGCCCCGTCTGATGATTGAGTTCAGCGCAGGTGCGACACTAGTTTCCCGCCCAAAGTCTTGTAGGGCAAGACGGAAAAGTTCAACCCTCGAGGTGGAAAGACAACGGCTTTGATGGGACCAAAGTAGTTTTGGGGCTCAAAATCACTGTGAATAATGTCAGGGTGACCCAAGGGTTAAGAGCAGCTGCAATTGACGTAGGGTTAGAGACTCGTCACACTCATTCTACCACCAAAGAGAGCGTCGTGTGGTTTGAGAGGCTCTGGGAATTGTGAGGTGAGGAGGAACGACTTCAACCCCTCGTCAGCTTTTTTCACAGCCATCCACTCATGTTCCCATAGGACATCTGTACGTACTTTGTACTCTGACCTCAATGTCAGGAGTTTCTTTTGACTATCATGATGTAACTCCTCAAATCGATGCCCTAAGAGAGAATTAGTGGCTCTGGGGTCGAAACATAGTAGACAACCATGGAAAAAACAACCTAGAAACACCCAAACATGCTCCTCCTCCCCCTTTTTCGAATAACCATTCACAAAGTAAGGCCCAATCTTTTCTCACCACCCTTTTTAGCATGCTGAATACAAGAGTTCTCAGTGTGAGAACCCCATTCCAGCCATTGGATGGAAGCGTGGGAGGAACTTTTAAACTGGTGACAATGGTCATCCGGTGAAGGAACAGCCAGAGTCTGTGGAGGTAAAAAAAAAATGGGTGAGAAACACCTTGCTGCAAGCAGAGGCAATGGTGATGCAGCTGAAAGGATCCACCTGTGAGTCCTTGATAAACTGATCTCTGAATCTTACACAACCCTCTGCTAGAATCCTGACAACAGTACTTTAATGATTCTTTCTCAAAGTCATAGGTACCTGCACTGACTTCTCGATACCAACCCAAGAACGTCTCCTTTTCGGACAGCGTCATGCGGTCTACACCATAATCCTCTGGTGGGGCTAGGGCCCAACATACTTCAACTGCTCCTGCGAACTGAAACTGTGAGGGAAATAGCCCTTGCTCTGATCAATGAAGCCCAAGGCTTTGGGGAAAGTGCTGAGACACATGGGCAAGAAAGACCACGAGTCAATAAATTTCCATTGAAAGTCTTTACCATGGTGTTCAGAATCAGGTAACCGTCAAAACCCCTTGAATTGTGGGCTATGAACGTATAACCTAGGAAATTCCTGTGTCTGAAATGATGTACAAATTTCTCATCACAACCCACCCCATAAAACCACCAAGTATCACCCCTCAATGTCCTGGTATACACCAAATAGGGGATGCATCTATCATCATCATCGGTGAATCTTTCATAATCATTGAAAATTATTGTCTGTATGCTTTTCGCTTGGCCACATAGGATGAACAAGTGTAGTGATTTAGATCAGAGTTGAAGGGTAATTTCTCCCCACAAATGGGACATTTCTGCCCCCTGCCCACATGCTTTTCATTTACCCCATAGACAATAAGCTGCAGTTACAAGCTGCAGTTGCAACCTTGCAGCTGCAAGACAGTTCTGACACTGTTTCATCAAATCACAGATACTACGCTCTACCGGATGTCTTAAACTTTTGCTGAGGGACGGCAGGGATTGTCCCCCCTCTTTGTGGTTGTGATAACACTGAGGTGTACGACATATTATGTTATACTCGTCACAGGTCATAGGATTATACGCTTGCTTGGTACAGTCATAACTTTCACAGACTTGACAATAACCATCGCAGCCGTGTTTGTTTGGATCATGTTAAGGGGTATAACAACAATTTTCACAATCGCTTCAAATTTGGAGATCTCATTAAAGTTTACAAGAGTGTCTCTGCTCAGACCCACAGCACTTTGTAACCTCTTGCCTTCTTCTTCAGCTTCTCTATCGGTACATCCGGCCCCATAAGGTTTAAGACATGGGCGAAGTTAATGGCAAGATGATCCCCCCTCCCATTCACCACATAGAGATATCGCCTTTTACTGTTCACGAGCTCACTGTCTAGCAGATGCCTCATTTTGACTTTATTCTGGTGCCCCCTGTGGGATTGTATACTATTTGAGCAATGAGTTCTAATCTCTTGTTTGAAGCTATATCAGTTAGACTGGACCGTTCAAGTAATCCCTCAAAAAGCCGGTAGGATAGCATCAAGGTCATCATTCACAGTCACATTCACATGCTTATGTCCATT
This sequence comes from Chascanopsetta lugubris, assembly GCA_016785325.1. Classification (NCBI taxonomy): domain Eukaryota; kingdom Metazoa; phylum Chordata; class Actinopteri; order Pleuronectiformes; family Bothidae; genus Chascanopsetta; species Chascanopsetta lugubris. The sequence continues at coordinate 33,820 of JAFBJT010107473.1, read as the reverse complement.
CTTACCTCTAATCTCACCTCATTCTTCCATATTGTTAAGTTAAGAAAATGTACCGCTTTGCAACGTATGAGTTGTCCAAGTTCCTCCCTCTGTCACAAACTCCTCCGTCTGGGTTCCCACACTTCTTTTCCTTCCCTCGGGACTATCTAAAAGAAAATATTAAGAAAATATATTGTAATATAGAATGGACAAATACCATGTAAAAATACAAGAGAATCTATTTAAACCTATAAACCCTCCACAGCGATAGAGACCATTTCAAATTTTTGAGGTGGTAAGGAAACAGAGAAATTAAATTATATCATGATGTATTGTATTATATATTATATAGAATGGACAAATACCATGTAAAAATACGAGAGAATCTTTTTAAGAGAATCTATAAACCTATAAACCTATAAACCCTCTACAGCGACAGAGGCTGCTGTAAGTATAAAGAATAAACAGAAGTTACATCACCATGGGAGGAGTCTGTGAAAGAGGGGTTTAAGCGTTGCCGGATGCTTTACTCCATTTCAAATTTTTGAGGCGGTAAGGAAACACTCACCTGGTTTCGGAGCTTTCTTTTTGGCCAGAGTCTTGCGAGGTTGGAGCAGTGTAACTCTGGCCAAAAAGAAAGGTCAAAGACTTAACCCACTCGAGCGTCGCAAGTCTGTGACTGAAAAAGAAGGCCCCAAAGTCTTGCGACGTTCCAGCGGGCTGAATTTGAGGCCTTCTTTTTCAGTCACAGACTTGGGAGGGTTTTGACTCTTGGGCCTTCCCTTTCAGTCAAAGAGTTGAGGACACAGAATCCGTTTTCTGGGAGATAGGCATGCTGAACTTTGAGATGAACCTCGGCTGGAAACTCGGCTGGAAACCCGGTTTGGATGAGACGTGAGGTATTATTCAAAATATCTGCAAGATGAATGAATGAATGAATGCTGTGTCAGTAACTTGTGCAAGTAAGAAAGAAAGGTCATGTTTACAACTGAAACTATTTTTAACAGAACTCACCAAAACCGTCTGTGTAAAGTTGATGGCATGAAATTCGTTGGCCGTTACTTTTAAAATAGAACAGAAACCTAGATATAACATAGATAAAATATGTAAAATATTGTAAAATATGTCAAACGACGAATAGGAAGGATCTTGGGCGGAAGGGAAAATTGTTTCCTCAAAGCCGTGTACTGTTTCGATCAGAACTGGTAATGGATCACTCATGATGCTGCACTGCTTCAGAGTCTTCCGTCTTGAAAGAGATGAGTGTCCAAGTGTCCATGGTGCATTTTAAGGTCTGAGTTCTGCTGCAGCCAATCGTAACCGCACGTGACATCACAGACTGTCACTGTTATGACTGTCACACAGGCTCCATTCGTCTCTGGTTGAGTTTTTACGACCGTTATTATTTTCTACACTGTGTGTGTGTGTGTGTGTGTGTGTGTGTGAATGAATTTTACTGACTTTTCAACTTCCTGCTTGTGTCACTGTTCTCTACTAAGTCTACCAATATTTTATTTCTACATGTGACTTAAATTCTTCCAGAACCATCTTTCAGAAGTCTTAAGAAGTTCAACGTTACATGTTTTTGTGTCTGTAGGGTGTGTTACCCCTCCCTTCTGGATACCTGTGTGTCTGTGGGGTGTGTGTGTATGTGTGCATGTGTGTGTGTGTGTGTGTGTGTGTGTGTCCCTTCCCCCTCTGGATGCCTGTGTGTCTGTGAATGATCCAAACTGAGGAGAGTTGTGTGTGTGTGTGTGTGTGAGTGTTCTAAACAACTTGTCTCAAAATCCAAATTCACTATCAATTTAATATATTTTTTTATATCAATTCAATAACAATTTGATATAGATATCCTCCTGGTCACATTATTGGGCTAATTATAGGGTAATGGGAAAAAATCTAACATTTAGGATTTATGAAAATGTTGGTATATAATTATTTTGTAATACTTTTCGGAAGTGACAAAAATGACTCTTTAAACACCACTATACAAATCACATTTACATTTTATAAAATAGAGCTGGCCTCTCACATATTGGCTCCACTATATGCACGGTCATCCATCCTCTATTAAGTTAGTTAACACTGTCTTTTTTCCCAAGCTTTTTCTTGTAGCAGATATTAGTTTGAAGTTTCTCAACTCTGTACACCTACTCTTTGAAATTATATTAAATTTTTATACGCCCCATGTTATTTCCAGCCCTCGTGTGTCATCACAAATATTACACATAATATTATTCTAATAATTATTTGGCTTTTCCTTTTCTGTCATGTAAGAGAGAAATGTCACCAAAGGCAACCGAAGTTGAAACACGAAGAAAATGAAGTTACTCTTTGGTGCTCAGTCTCTAAGGTAACCGATGCCTGATTAGTTCTGACGACCTTTACGGAACACCTCCCACCTCAGTTCAGCTCTACTGGCAAATGTTGCTCGCACATCTTCTGTGAAAGTAGCTTCACAGAGCATGTCACACGTTTTCAAGTTACAATATTTAAAGGTACAGTGTGTGGGATTAAGTGACATCTAGTGGTTAAATTGCATGTTATATCAATCACCTCACCCTCACCCTTCTGACCATGCAGGAGAACTATAGTAAGGCTATGGTAGCCCTGAGTTGTCATTAAAACTCAAAAGATGTTTAACATGTTCACTCTGGGCTACTGGAAAAACATGGTAGCCCCCATAGGGAGGACCTGTTCCTCATGTAAATATACATAATGGAAACATTTAATGGTAATGGAAATAAAATAAAACATTTAAAACATCATAGATTCATGTAAATGTCAGTATTTAATTATTTTAGAATATTTTTCAGATGTTACAAAAATGACCAAAATCTTACACATTGTACCTTTAACTCTTCATCCTTTATAAGAGATAAAGAGTTAGTTTTCAATATCATTTTATAGAAGTATTGATTGATTAACAAGTGGCCAATGAAAATTAGTTACATGAAAAGTCAGTTATATGATACATCTTGTGGTGCAACCTGGACACATAGTCAGTGATGAACTCAAGATCTACAGGTGTTTCCAGTCTTATCATCAGACACCCTCCCCGGGGGTGATCAGGCCCCAACTTGTGTCCAGGTAGCTCACTGCGCCACACACCCCTCTTAATCCAGAGCCAACGGGAAGCTTTCTCAGCTCCCTCCAGGATGTTCTTGATAGCCCTTTGTCTCTGCAGTCCACAGATTCTTAACAGTCCCAGAACCTGGTGTAAGGAATGCCCTGCAAAGCCCCTGCTGCCAACTTCAATCCGTTCGCAGCAGGCCTTCCACCCCTGCCTCTGACAATCTGCTACCAGAGAGGCATATTTGTCTCTCTTCCTCTCTTGTGCTTCTTCCATCCTGTCTTTCCAGGGGACTGTCAACTCCAGCAACACCACTTGCTTGGTTGCCTTGGACATCATGACCATGTCTGGCGAGTGTGGTAGCTGCGATAGTAACCAGGAACTTCAGCTACCTTCCGAAGTCAGCAAGGAGTTGCCAATCCCCTATAGCAGGCCGCCTTGGGTTTTCGGAAGAGTTTGAGGCTTCTTTCCGGCGAGATGGAGCGTTTTGAAGAGTGTCAGTGTTTGCTGCAGGTTATCCTAATGCATTTGGTGTGTGCTACTGCCCGCAGTACTTAGTCGTGGCACCAATGGTGTTGCCCCTCCCTCAAGGCCTTTGGGCAGCAACTTAAAATATGCTCTAGTGACCCCCTTTTCTGGCAGAGCTGGCAAGCTGGTGTGTCCGCCAGGCCCCAAGTGAACAGGTTGGATGGACATGGTAAGATATCATACACAGACTGGACCAAGAACTTGAAACGAAGTGGCTCCATCTTCCAAAGTTCTGTCTAGGTGATCTTCCTGCTGGCTGTCTGCTCCCACCTTGTCCAGTCTTCCTGCTTGGCCATGCTCACACTTCTGCTGAAGCAGACTTCCTCCACATCTGCCTACATCTCCTCCGGAATGAGCTTTTGCCTCTCCTTTCCCCTGGCCTTACTGTGGCATGGTGTTGGGTGCTCCCGAGCCCAGCACACCCAGCTGCCACCATGCCCACTAGCATGTTGTGCCTCATCCTTGCCTCAGCTTGGTTTACTGCCTCCTGGGCAGGCCACACCCATCCTGTCCTGACTTCCACTCTCGCTGAAGCCACCTTGTCATCACTAGAGTCTTGGTAGAGCATGATCTCTGTGGCTCTAGTGACCTGAAACTCTTCTTCCAGACTGCTGAAAGGAAGATGCAGCTTTGTGTTGCGCCCATAAAGAGCTATGCTGCAGAGACTTTGTGGCAGACCCAGCCACCTGCGCAGGAACTGATTGATCTTCCTCTCGAAGCCCTCCACTGTGGTTACCGGAACTTCATATATTAGCAGTGGCCAGAGGAGTCGGGACAGGATTCCGTGCTGATATATCCAGGCCTTGAATTTTCCTGGAAGACTTGACTTATCAACCATGGAAAGCCATGAGCTGAGGTCCTTGTTGGTTGCTTGGCATGTATGTAGCTGTATCCTTCAGGTCACTGGTGAAAAGCTTCTGCAAGCTCTTCACTAGCTTCTCAGTCACCATTGAAACTTTGTTGTCTCCCAGTAGAAAATGAAAATGATCTGCTACCCTGCCTTTCTTGAGAACGAGTGACCTAGATTTTGCAGGCTTGAAGCTCATTCTTGCCCAAGTAATGAGCCTTTCTTTATAGCCCTTGGAGGATCCACCTGCACCCCAGCACTGATGTGGTGACAGTCAGGTCATCCATATCTGCCCTGATCAGAGGTTGCCGTGTGTTGGATTTGGACAAGGGCCCTCTGCACTCCACATCTGTGGACTTCACAAGCATGTTCATTGCTAATACATACAGGTAAACAGAAATAGTGCAGCCAGTAATGATTCCCTTCTCGAGGCAATGCCATGCTGATGTTGAAATCCCTAACGATAGCCTAAAACTAAAGTTGTTATAATAGTCCAGAATGAGGGTTTGGATCTTCTCTGGGACATGGTGTTTTATCAGGGCTAGTCCCACTAGCTTGTGGGGGATTGAGCCATAAACATTGGCAAGGTCCAGCCAAAGGACAGCCAGGTCACCTTTGCTCTCTCATGCCTGCCTGATGAGTTGGGTTACCGCGCCAATGTGTTCTGGGTATGCCGGGGACCCCACCCCTCTGCACAGAAGTGTCTATGAAGCTGTTCAGCAGAAGGTAACTGGTGAGCCAGTTGGCACCGATCTTGAAAAGTATTTTGCATTCCACACCGAGGATTGAGGTAGTTCTGAATTGCTCGATGTTACTTGCATTTTCCTCTTTTAGAATCCAGACACCCTCTACATACCCCCATTGTTGTGGCACCTTTCCCTTCCTCCAAATCACTCTGAGGATCTTCCACAGCCACTTCACCAACCTCGGGCACTGTTTCAAGACCTTGTATGGTACTCCACTTGGGCCTGGCGCTGAGGATGCTCTGGCCGACTTGATGACCTCCTCCATCTCTTTAAGTGTGGGCTCCTTGATGTCAAACAGGGTGGTGGGTTCAGGTGGAGAAATGAGTCAGCACAGTGTCCAAGATCTTGCTCCCTCATGCTGTCACTGTAGTTACCACTAATGGAGCAGTTGATCTCATCCTCAGGACAAGTAAGGTGTCTACGCTTCTTCCGCTATGAAGTTGCATGTCATATCCATCACCTTACTCTCTCCCTTCTGAGCATGCAGGAGAACCTATGGTGGACTTTAGTTGTCATTAAAGTTTAGTATGTCCACTTTTACTACTGTAAAAACATGGTGGCCTCCACAGAGAGGACCCACTCTTCATGTAAATAGACATTAAAGGAGACCTATTATGGTTTTCCTCACTTTTAGAGTTAAACACACTGTTGTAGTGTAGGGGTATCACTACTAAACTCGTCAAACCCTCAGGGACCCAATCAGAGAATGTCTCAGCCTAGCGAACAGCTGAGCACAGAGACAGGTGATGCTGATGAGCCAGGGACAAAAACTGTAACACACCAGACATGCTCTGTCTAAACTGTCCAAACTGTCTGAACAGTCTGTGGAAACCACTGCTGAGGACAGTTTCAGCTCAGACAGCTCCAGTTTACAATGCGGTTAGCTGTTAGCCCTGGAGCTACCGGGTCTTAGCTGTTAGCTTTAGCTTTGCATCAAGCAGTGTAATATCTCCATCGCTTTGTATTTGAATCAAAGTCAAACATTTAACAGTTGTTGCGTTTGTTTCACACCCTCCCCCCGCCCCACCCCGAATCGGAAAGTACGTGTGAAATGCAATAAATACTCCCCAGATGACTTTTTATTGTGCTCGGTTATTGGGACAACAAGGCCCCAAAACCCACCCACCACACTGTAGCCACTTGTAGCTTGAATAGTGAGCAGATGACTGATCGATTCAGTAAAATCTTAACTGCACCTTTAAGTTCCAACTATTTCTGTATCATCGGCAACACCCGACCGGGACCAAATATCTCAACTAATTGCATTTGACCCCCATTCCCCCTACTCCCCTCAGACTCTCAAGTGTTTCTTCTGCACCGTCTGTGTTTTTTTTAATTAAAGCTTTGGATCAAGTAGAAAGATTTAGACATAGAGACAGTCTCTTTCGTTGAAAAGGAAACTGTTTATTGCAGGGGAAAGGGAAGTTTGGCTTTGGTGGCAGGAAAGGGGGACGGTAAGTGAGGATGAAAGAGGCAGAGCAAATCTAGGAGAGAGCATGCTAGATCAGGGGTGGATAAGCATTTTTTCCAGGGGGGCTAATAACAAACTCAGATGGTTACATTGTTGTCACGTTTTTCCATGAAATTATTGAAAACATATTATGGGCTATTTATTAATGTATTATCTATATCATATCAATTTTATTCATAAGGTGCTTTTAAACAGCCACAGCTGGACAAAGTGCTGTACATAAACAGTAGTAGAACATACAACATAAAATATATATAAAAACAATCTAAGAACAATAAAAGATAATAGATAATAATGTTAAAACAATGAAACAACAAAACACTAAAACAAGAGCAGAGTCTCATGTTGGATTGAAAGCCAAGGAATAAAAATTAGTTTTCAGACAAGTTTTAAAAATGGACAATGAGGGGGTGTGTCTGATGAGCAGTGGGAAATTGTTCCATAATTTGGGACCGGCAGTAGAAAAGGCTGATCAGCTGACCTGAGGCAACGAGCAGGAACGCAGGGATGAAGTAGCTCAGAGAGGTAAGGTGAAGCAAGACCATTTAAAGATTTAAAAATAAACTCAACAATCTTAAAAAGGACTCTAAAATGCACAGGAAGCCAGTGGGGGGAGGCCAGAATGGTCAGCAGAAGGTGGGGCACCATGCCGGCGTGATGCTTCATAAGTGCATCCTGAATCAACATGGCTGCCTCTCCAGGAGTTGTTAGGATGAATAACTTTTGTCATGTATGCAATGCCTGTGTTTATCATGATAGGATTAGGATTTTTACTGTGCGTGTGTGAAACAAGCCAGAATTGTTCTCTCTCTTAGCCATTCACTATCAGATTGGTAAAAAAGGTCAGGTTGACCCATTGCCCCCATTGCTCCCATTGCTCTCAGCGCTGCCATTCCTCGATGATATAAGCAAACAACCTTGAGACTTACAAAAGATAAAAACAAATCATTTTATGGCAGGGAAAACAAACAGTCATAACAATGAAAAATGAAGACGTTGGCTACTGCTGGTAGAAAGCACAAAGCACCGCCCAAAGGGTGAAAATATAAGAAAGGGATACAATGACGGCTGGCTGCTGATTCTCCGGACTCTGCACGATCCATCTCGAGTGGTGACCTGCCGATCAAGAGCCAGCCCAGAGATCTCTGTAAGTAGTATGTCTTAATAGACCTGTTATTTTTCCGTCAAGAACCTCTCCAGTTGTTTCCTTTCTGTCCATCTCTGAATTAAATGAACACATGTTGCGCAAAAGGAAGGATGCAGTAACAGTAGCGGGGGCATGGTTTTCTGTCCACCATGCTCAAATGCACCTACAGCCCAGACATTATGTCGAAGATCCAAAAGAGACTGGCGATCACACACCAGCAAAGACTCAATTTGTGTAGTGCCCAGAGTTAGAAACAACAAAAACATCAGACATTGTAGGAGCAGCAGACGGCCAGCTACACACACCGGCGCCATCTTGGATCATCTTATGAAGATCTATATCATCTTTATTTCAGTAACAATTCCAAAATAATCAAGAAAATCAAGAAACTCTAATGGATGTGAAAACAACATAACTTTAGAATCAGTAATTATCAAATGTGTGTCCGGAAAATAATTTAACATTCTGCACAAAATGATATTTCAAAATTAAACAGATGTGCTTTGTAGACAATTCCAGTTCATTTCAATAAATACCAACAGTTCCATTATGCTCAGAAGTACAGAAAAACATTTCAAAAGCACATTTGGCTGGAGACGAGTAGGGTTGATTCTGTAAAGTGGGACTTTTTTTCAAGAATTGAATTTCCCTCGAGATCGATAAAATATTTATCTATCAATCGGACGCAGCTGTGCTTCCTTGCATGTAACTGTTAAGCATGACAGAATCACACAAACAGGAAATGGAAGCATTTCAAAATAAAAGCAGATTTTGACAAATCTTTCTATATTGAACCATGGTGTGGGTCAAATATGAGCCGTGAGGTACAAAGACACGTGTCCAAAAGCAAAGATTGGAAGACTTGTACCATGCGGATCAAATGATCATTTGTTGAAGAGTATCATGGATGGACAAACCTTCTCATGTCCTTGTCATGTCCCTTGTTAAGTGAAGTCAAAGTAAATTATTTTAGTTCATTTGTGTTCCTGGTTTTATTTTGGTGAAGGGTTTTTTCTGCATTCCTGTCTGCACCTTGCACCGTTTGTGCGTTCACATTCCTGACAGACCTGTGTTTGGTTTTGTTAATTAACAACAGTATAATGCTCATCAGTTTTGGATAAGATGTGATTGTTCCTCACATTGTTTCAGTCAAACATCACAAGCGTTTCCTATAGCCATTGAGATAGAATTGTACTCTCACAGGCTCCTCCTCCTCTTGTGATTGGTCAGTTTCTCTCAGCAGGGTAATTAGTGGTGATCGTTACAATAATGCAATAGAGAGCAGGCTACACTTGGCAAGAATGACACTAATACATCTTATCCCCTTCCATGATAAATGGTCTGTGTTAACATATCGCTTTATCAAGTCTTAAAGATCCCTTAAAGTGCTTTACAGTGCAGAACAGTTTTCATTCACCCAGTCACTTTTCATTCATACTGTGCATCTATTTGTAGCAATTTGTATCTATGGGACAATGTGGGGTTCAGTGTCTTGCCCAAAGACACTTCAGCAGGCCTCAAACCCCCAGACCAACTGGCTCAGATTTAGATCTGCTTGTGTTCGTGCCTGTGTTGCCCAGTTGTCTGAAACCATGACTCAGCACTTCTGCCTTTACTGTAATACTGAATTGGGCTTCAGAACTTCTACTTCTCAACATAACAGAATGAATGACTTACTAAGAGGCCTTTAAAATCCATAATTTTAGATGTGTCATCATAATTTAATGAGTGTAATTTCTCGGATTAGCTTTATCATCAATTATTGGGGGGATGGGGGGAAAGACAGAAAGTGTATACATACACACTGAAGTGGGTATCAGGCTTTTTCTCCATCTCCATCCAAATACAGTGAGGCTCACAACAGTGACATCTTCAATTTCTTCCACTCATTCTGGCTATTGGTACACATGCTTCACATCCTTCTTTGAGATTTCATCCCCCAGCTTCTAACAATGGAAGATAGTTGAAGACAATTTGAAGCGGTGCAGCAGCAAGGAATATAAGGAAAGCAGATGGTCAAAGTGACAGTGAGACCGTCCCTGTCCCCGGTCCAAGGAGGCTGACGTCACAGAACTGGTGGTGCTGCTTGAGTGACAGCTGATCTCTGGCGGGAGCAGAGAAACATCAGACTGATAAGGACAACAGGAGACAAATATGTCACTAATCATACAAATCACAACAGTGTGAAAAATTCACTTCATTGCCAACTGACAATAATGTACAACACAGGGTTGAACCCAAGCAACAACCTCGGTGGCTGTTGGATGAAGTCAATAGGGAAGTGGAGTAACTTGCAATTCACCGGGTGGCCACTAGAACTTCAAGAGCTCAGTTCCTGTAAATCTTGACTACCAGGTTTCAGATGCATACCTGGAAGCAGATGAATTTTTGACTGATTGCAGATATCCTGAAATACCGATGTTATGTAACGAGGGGCACCTTGAACAAAAAGGTTGTTCTGTGGAAGTTTGGAAAGTTCTGACATTATGTAACATGTGATTAAAAGAAAATTATCAATTTATACTTAATTGGTTAATAAAGTAGAACGCATGTGGCTCTAATAACCTGTCAAACTGCCTCAAAGCAGAAAGAGGAAGTAGATAGCTGTTCAAACTATCCCCACTACTGCGAAGACAAACACTGGAGCAGTGAGGATCAATGAGGACGCTCGATTAAGAAAGCCGAATGTGTGTGTACTCAGTGTGCAGAGGGAGACTGTGAAGGGAGACAGATGTGAGTGTGTGTGGTCAGAGGGTGTCAGGCAGGGTTGCCAGATCTGACTGCCAGTTTCAAGCCCAAACACCACATAAAACCCACCCACCTCAATAAAAAACAGCCTGAATCACAACCTTTCTAGAAAATCGTGTAGAAAACCATAAAACATGACATGGGTATTAAGGAACATGCCACATGCACACAAAGCTGAAATAATTCCTTTTTCTATGTACTTGTACTTTTTTGAGTAGTTTTTAAAATCTGTACTTTTACTTTTACTCGAGTAAAAAACAAAGTAAGCGCTCAAGCAACATTGTTGAAAGGTAATTCGATCATTTTTACTCTGAGTACATTTCATGCTGATTACTTTTTACTTTTACTTGAGTAGATTTTTAGGTTGGTAATTTCACTTGTAATTTAAAGGCCCAGTGTGGGATTGTTAGTTCCATCTGATGGTGAAGCTTATGTATTACATCTACGTGCAAGCATTCCATCTCAGCCCCTCCCTTCCTG
>JAFBJT010107473.1:0-20410 GCA_016785325.1 Chascanopsetta lugubris | reverse complement strand
AGTGGGGGGGGGGGGGGTGTAATAGAATGGTCGGGGAAACTCTTCTATCTATACTTCACATTATAACATGCTATAAAATCCATTCTCTTTTCTCTTTGGCTTTGGGCACTGCATGGATAGAGCATTGATTTTTGGAATTTAATTTAATCCAATTCTGTTAATTTGTATTTATTTTACTACCTTTGCTGTTGACTGCATGGGTTTTATTTATTTACAAATTGGATTTGTTTTAATTCCTGCTTTAGGTCTTCTACCCTGTTTTATTTATATTTATATGTATTTTATGGGTGCTTTCATGGGTGCTGTGAATTTTATGTTGTTTCTGTACAGCACTTTGGACCTAATGTGGTTACTTTAAAGTGCTATGGAAGTTGGATTGGATTCTTACCAGTCCTAATAAAGGCCATGTACTATTTCACTAATGCACAGTACCCTTGTCAAGTGTGAGCTCAGTCCAGAAGAATCCAAGATAGTTCGATATCTTAGGCCTCAGGTACCTCTCAGGGACATGTCAATACAGTGGTAACAACAGCTACTGGGGAAAGGGCATCCCCACCACAACCCAACCAAAACATAAAAAATTCACAATAATGGATGTTTTCCTTCATGCTCTACCTCGACCAAACACATCACGTGTTCATTCTTGTGTGGCTGAAAGTCTATGCTGCCTAATGAGCGGTGTACATTGATTGAATACAACTAATGATGCAGAAGATAAAGCTGCACAGACCACCTGTCTCATTTCCCCATTATTACAATGTGCTTGGGGTATTGATGACATAATGATTTCATTACTCTTAAGTCAAAACACACAGCAGGTGGCATAAGAGTGAAAACAAACAGCGAGGGATATGAGACAAATCTAATGGGTTTGCCTGTGTGTATGTGTGTGTGTGTGTGTGACTGTGCGTGTGCGTGTGTAAATGCGTGCTGCATACATGGGAACAGCTGTCTAGAGATGTGCATGAAAGTGGTCATCTGGCAACCATCACACAAACCTTGAACAGTTCCACCTGAGGATGCCTCATGCTGAACCTAAAATTAATGCTGTGTTCTATGACCATGTAAAGTAAGAATAGTCTACAATACCCAATGAGTTGTGTCTATTGTGTTGTCTGTCTTACCCCATACCGATTGAATTGTATATACATTTCTGATTTTGTGTTGATTTCTGCTCTCAGCAATCCTGTACTGTATTTGAGTGTCTCAACTTATTGCCTATTACATGATTTCATCTTCCTCATTAACAAAAATCTCAACCTTAAAGGTGCAGTGTGTACGATTTGGTAACATATAGTGTAAAGTTACATGTTGTATCCATCACCTCACCCTTCTGAACATGCAGGAGAACCTAAGGTAGACTTCAGTTGTTATCAAAATTTGAAAGATGTTTAATATGTCCACTCTGGGCTACTGTAAAAACAGGACGGCCCCTGTAGAGAGGACCCACTGTAAATATATATATTAAGATAGCTCATTTAAGGATTATGGAAAAGAAATATACATTTAGGTGATTATAAATCCACACAGATGTCAGTATGTGATTGTTTTGTAATACTGTCTCTACCTTGCATAAAGGCAAAGTAGAATAACACGGAGGTGACACAAAAAGTAGTCAATCACAGAGGCAGAAGGTCTTCAAGCAGCTCAGCTTGTGACTTAAGGAGGAGCAACTTCTGTTCCATGGCTGTGTTTAGGATATGAAAACTTTCTTACGGTCCACAAAAACCCATATACAAGCCGACTCAGACGACTTCTCGCCTCTTTTTCTTGCACCTGCACAAGAATTGTGTCCAACAGCCCTAAGAGTTTACAGATGAGAGCTATAAAAGTACAGTCGCGTACGCAAACATAAACCCCTGACTTAGACGATAATAAACGTGAAGAGACGATGCTCAAAAGCAGAACATACAGAAAAGCAGGTGCTGTCACAACGAACACCTGCAAAGACATCCATGCCCCGGTTTACACAGTCATATCAGGCGGTCCTATTTAGAGAGTATTAAAAAGCAATCGAGCTTTCAAAGAAAAGAAAACAAGCCTGTCTTGAGTCAACCCTACTAAAGATCACTGAGGAAGCACATCAGGCCTTCCTACTCATCTCAAAATATCATTAATTTAGAGTTCTGCTCATTCTTGTCATGTCTTCATCACATAATCTCCAGTTTATAGATATTCTTGCTTCATATTATGGGACATTATCCTTCTGGAAGCAGCCATTGGAAGATGGTGGGCTGAGGCCATAAAGGGACTACAGCCTCAGCAATGACACTCAGATGGTATTGATAGGTATTGTGGGCTCCTAATTTTGCCTTGTAAACATTCCCCACACCATTACATCACCATCATGACTGGCCTAGACGGTATAACACCATGTTCCCATGCACAAAAGAGCTGGATGGCTTATTATTGAGCATGAAGCCTCTTGAGGCCCACATATTTAGAAGCACTCAAACTAACCAGTGGGTGTCAGTTTTAGATCATCCAGATTGGCTGCATGTTCAGCAGTGGATCGTTGGTGTGGAACTGGTGTAATGATTAGCATTTTTTGGGTATTGATCACAATTTTTAACACTGTATCCACCAATTATGACTTGGTGCGTAAAATATACAGTCATTTCTTATCTACAAGAGTTACTTGAGAGCAATATGCAACAAAAACTGAAGGTGTATATCACTGAACGTGATTTGGGAGAATATGATGATCCACATACTTAGAGAATGATTGACACTTGTCGCATTCACGACAACCTCTGTTGAACAACCTCAACTTTCACAGATGAAGTTGGATACAGGAGAGTTAATTTGCATGAAGGTAAATTCCACAAGAAAAAAAAAATCACTAACTTTTCTATCTCATGTGAAGATATACATATTCATACATTGGTCGCTTTATGTAGATTTGATAAGATGTATGTAAAAGACAATTACAAACTAAGAACGTAGTGCAGCATGAATAATGTTATCCTGGAGCGTTAGCAGACCACAAATTGATTTATACCAAACTGTCATGCATCTATTTATTACTTTCAGGTAAACATCACTTCTGGTCCACCTTCATGCTCAACAGACCAAAGAGTTTGTGTGCACACAGTCCTAACAACAAGCCTCCATAACATCATTTGTCCGTCTGACAGGATGTTAACAAATGGGCGTCGGTGGGGGACGAGCGGGACGCTGGCAGGGTTTGTAAAAAAGCTGAGGGGTGGACGCCAAGTTCGCATCACGCTTGCGTCAAAGCCTCTCTGACGTGTAGGCTGACACTGGAAGCCTACAGCTCCATGGGGGATTATAAATAATAATAGCAGGGGAGCTACACGTTCCTGTGCATGCAAGGTAACTCACACCCAGCTCTGACTCAAGAGACCTGACAGCAAACAGAGTGTGGAGGAATATTTTCAGGACACAGTGGCACATGGAAGACAGTCACTGAACCCATACCAACACGTATTGTTGATGTCCCATCCTTAAATAGGTCATTAAAAGGTGCAGTGTGTGAGATTTTGGTCTTTTTTTTTACCTCTAAAAATATTACAAATCAATTACATACTGAAATGTTCATGAATTTATGATCATCTGAATGTTTTCCTTCTTTTCCATGACCCTTAAAAGAGCTCATGAATGTATATTTCCATGAGGAGCAGGTCCTCTCTATGCGGGCCGCCATGTTTTTACAGTAGTAAAAGTGGACATGTAAACATCTTTTGAGTTTTAATGACAACTGAAGTCTACCATACCAAGCATGAGGGAGAACCCAGTTGTCACTAAAGCTCAGGAATGTTTCGTGTGTTCACTCTGGGCTACTGTAAAAATATGGCGGTCCCCTGAAAGACGACCCCCTCCTCATGTAAATATACATTAATTCACTCATAAGAGTAATGGGGGAAAAACATTTTCTTGATTATAAATTCATGAAAATGTCAGTATGTAATTGTTTTGTAATATTTCTTAGAAGTGACAGAAATTACCGAAATCTTACACACTGCATCTTTAAAGTGCAGTTGCATTTCTTTAATCATTTGAAGGTCATGGGGTTCTTCATAACACTTTTTCAGTTGACTGCAATATGTAACCTCCACACCAAAATTCTACCCATGATCCCTCACTGTTGGGTATGCACTGCTAATGGGTCAGTGCCTTTAAAAAATTAACTTCCTTGAACGGTACATTGACATAACACAGCTGCAGACAACATCTCATGCACCTTAGTATTCATCTTTTTAAAAGATCAGATAAAAATTAAGCTAATAAATTAACCAGCATTCATGTGTAGTTTTACAGTGGTATGATGGAGTAGAGGCTCCTTGCTCACAAACTCTCTCTGACAACTCAGCGACAGCCTCACACAGGAGAGGACACCAGAGAAGCCAATAACAGTCGAGGGTAATTTAGACCTATCATTAACTTACTGACTGAATTAACATTAATTAGTGACAGCATCAATGACATATTGGCAGAGACGTTTATCATTTTAACTGGTGAGTGAGACGCTCTGCAGCCAAAGGGAATAACAAGATACAGTTTCATCCATGCGTCCCGCTAATAGGAATTATCTTTTTAATTACAAGCGTCAGGGATGAGTGAATCTGTGCATCCTCCAAACCTCCATCGCTGAACTCAGGGTCACCGACTGCTGTGTCTAATTAATATTTCACTACCACAGGCTGACTCTCACTGGCACATGCTGTGGGATGCTGCTGCTGCAGTGTGAGGAAGACAAACCAATCTTGAATGAATCGTGACTTTGAGCTGTGTTAGTTTAGCCCAGGGGTGTCAAACTCATTCTAGTTCAGGGGCCACATTCAACCAAACTGGATTTCAGGTGAGGCCGGACCCGTCCCCTATAAACAACAACTTCAGTTGCTTCAATCAAGTACAGTTGATCAGTTAATAAAAATGTTTCTTCGCAATCTAACCAACACAAACCAAGTACAGCGTTTTTTTAACACTTTGCAAAATCATCCCACGGGCCGGATTGGATCCTCTGGTGCACCAGTTCTAGCTTGCGAGCTATATGTTTGACACCTGATATGATCCAATGAAATATTCCTTCTTTAGGAATATCTCTAGACAGACTATTTTCACTGAAGATATGTCACAGTAAAACAGTATACACTTGAAGGAGGTTGCTCTCTATGCAAGTGTTTCAGTTCCAAGGTCATGGTAACAAAAATATTGGTTGACACTGTCATTTCTCTATGCTCATTGAGCAATAATCAGCATTTCTCGTGTCATTACAAGTCAAAATGTACGATGCGACAACGGCCTGTTCTTACCCACTCGGACATTTCAACGTGCCAAAGTACCAAACATGTAATGTTCCAAATTGATAAATATTCTCAATACCAACTTTGATCTCATGAAAAATAACAATTTAAATGAGACACTTAAACTTTCCTTTCAGTTGAAGATGAGCCAATCAGACACTCAAGTCGTCACTGAGTTATTCTTTGATTCTAGAACATGCGTCTTTAGAGAGTAGGAGAAATTGCTGACATCAGCTGATCTGAGGAGTGGAATGTTCCAACATGATCTACAGAGTGCTGGTTTGACTATAGAGATACAGACAATGCTACACTGTTATCAGCGGCCATCTGTTAAGAACCAAACCCCACCCACTTCTCTGAGCTACGCTAACATTATGTCAACATAAAGTCGGGAATCCTTAGTCATTGTAAACGTCATATGGAACATAGGTAGATGTTTTGGAGGATTTTAATTACCAATACATCTGTTACCTTGGGTATTATGAAAATGAATACCCTAATGTTGCCTGCTTCAACAGAATAATCCAATGATTAAATAACAATGGAAAATGTCACTGTTTACGTCCTCTGTTTTGTGAACCACTTGTGGATCAACGACAGTCATAACTCGTGCTGTGAGCTCTTATCTCATTAGGTTGAAGTGTGTTTGTTATCTACAAACAAGCGTCATGTTCTGTACTTGGAGTGAGACTAAAGTAAAAATAAATCAAAACTACGAATAATCACATCAGCTCATTAAAATTACATTGGTTTAGTTTTTTCCAGAAACTCATCTCAGTCATGCAGTCGCCATCTGACTATCCAGGAACAGTAAACTCAGTATGCTTCATATTTTTCCTTTCAGCTGAAACTAACATTACCATCAACAATAATCAATCTATGAGCATCAATTAGTTGATTGCTAATTAGATTTTTCTATTTTTTTATTGTATTTAACCTTATCTATAAATGAGATAACCTGTATAAATAAAGGTTGAATTAAAAAAACATAATAAAATACATCTAATGAGCAATCAACAATCAGGCAGCTTTTGATCTATTTACATTAAACGACATCATTGTATCTGACAACTGTTATGATTTCAAAACTTGGCTGGTGCAGCAACATGTACGCACAATAATACCTCTCACACACTCACGCTGTCATTGCCCAATAGCAAAACAAACAGCCCATCTTGACCAATGAGCCTTGTAAATGAGATAAGACAAGACTTTATTGTCCCAGAAGGACATTAGTCTTAAATGTCACCATGTGTGCAGTGAAGGTGCAGTGTGTAGGATTTGCTGATATCTACTGGTGAAGTTGCATGTTGTATCCATCCCATCCTGTTCGAGCATGCAGGAGAACCTATGGTAGCCCTTGGTTGTCATTTAAGCTCAAAATATGTACGTCATATGTACGCAAGTACGTCCACTCTGGGCTATTGTAAAAACAAGGCGGCCCCCATAGGGTTAGCCTCCTGTCGTAAATATACATTAAAGTTTAGGGTTACGTAAAAAGCAAGTCATACATTGGGGTGATTATACATTTGGATAAATGTCCATATATAATTGTTTTGTAATTCTACTTCTATAGAAAGAAGTGACAAATATTGACCGAAATCTTACACACTGCACCTTTAAAACACAAAACACCATCAATACATGACTACATCCGTATAAATACAACATACGAAAGACAACAATTGAGGCATATACACCTTCAAATGTAGGTGGTGTTGAGGGCTTCCCACTCTTGTACACCTCCCATGCCTAATACAGAGGGAGGTGCATGTGTGCTTCTTGGATTTCCAAGAACCTCTGATTTCCCATAGTGCCGAGCAACATTAACCGCATTTTTTACAGATCCAGGCTTAAAGCTATCGATATCTGAACTGCCACACACAGTGGCATCAATCACCTTGAATCAGTCGACACAATTAAGAGGCAGGCACCATGTGTATTCATCCATGAACCAGGGAAAAGAAAAATGCATGAAGCTCCAGAAAAAAAAACAGAATTCATATCCATCATTTTTCAATTACTCCCATCGTAAAAGATTGATCTCAACCCCAGCTAGTCACATCTGAAGCCAAATTCTTCCAGGCTGACACACAGCAAGCTCTTTAATCCCGAAACGTAAATGGACACATTCTTCTTACAAAACGTACAAATGAGGGTCTGTGGCCTTAAAATGCCCCGATGAAAAATGAAGCGTTACACTGTCGATGTGGCTCAACTTTCTGACAGGAGTGCCGACGCTGGCCGGACCCCCCATCACCTCTGTCAAATCAATAGCTGCCCGGAGTTTAATGATGGTCTCTTATCCAACATTTCTCTGAAGCACGACATTTCAGCAGCAGCTGCAGGGGGAAATTCTACCAACGTCCTACTAATGTTAAAGTTTCATTTGGGTGAATTTCCTCTACGATACGTGCAGACTCTGTCAAGGTTATATACGACTACATGGCACCTGCCATCATCGCTACAGGCCAAATAATCAACGCCGCAGTGGACGAAACGGCAGCTTTATGAGAGCTGAAAAGCACAGTGGACGTTCACGAGGGAAGGCTGTGTGGTTCTCCTGTCAAAGTGCAGTGTGGGTAGCCTCCAGCAGTATAAAATGAATTGGCACCGTAATAAATACGAGGGTAGCCAGTGATTTGCCAGTAATTCGTCCTGGCAGTGTAAGGCTGATGTCGTGTAACAAACCAGTGTGTAGCACTAGAGTGTGTCCAAGTTGGAGATATGGTTATAATGAGGGGCAAAACCTTAACACTGACCTAATCCTAGCCCTGCTACTAATAAAAATATCTTCCGTTTTTTAATCCAGTATTTAAAGGTGCAGTGTGCAAGTCATTTTTGTCACTTCTAAAAATATAACATACAGATATTTTAATGAATTTATTCTCCCCTAAATGTTTTATTTTCTATATTACATATATATTTACATGTGGAGAGGGTCCTCACTAAGGGTGCTGCCATGTTTTTACAGTAGCCCAGATTGGACATGCAAAACATCTTCTGAGTTTTAATGACGACTAAAGTCTTACACTGATTCTCCTGTAGAATGGTATGGGTGAGGTGGTGGACACGACATGCAACTTCACCTCAAGATGTCACCAAATTTTACACACTGCAACTTTAAGTAAAGGAACAAAGGCGAGACTTTATAATTTCCTGCCGTTTATTTCATATGCCAGTATATGGTACTATTAAATAACTGGCAAATTAGAATGGAGAAAATCTATTTGCTATGAAAAAGTGATTTACGGTGCATTGTAATACAGATTACATTTATTGAGGAAGATTAAATATCTAATATCTAAGATTTAATATTACTTTCATATACACACTGTAATTATGAGGCTAGACTTAGCTTGCTCAGCCAGACATAAAGGTGGACTTTTACAAAACCATTATACATAATAACAGCAGCTTTAAAGATGCATTAAATTATCATTGTATTGTTTGAATATTTCTGGGCAGCAACATTTGGACCAGTAAGAGGTGTGGTTAGCTTAATTATATAGCTCCAGAATGAGTATACCTACATTGAATGCAGCACTCCGACAAGACTTTCACTTAATGTATATTGTGCACACACCATGCGCTACTGAGTTTGATGAGCAGGGGAGGAGGGACTCACTTTTACATTTGCCATATTTCCAAACACATCCTGCATACTATATCTTTAAACATATAAAATACATCACATCCTGCCCTTTTACACATGAAGACATTCTGCCACGTCTTCCAATCTACTTACCAAGGCTTACTCTGACTCTAGAATCCCATCAGAACCGTCCGACTCCGAAAGACTGTGAGCAACTACTGTGGCTACTGTGCCTGTGACGCACACTTGCATTGCACACGTGACTATTGTCATACATTGTGAAGTATGAAATGACCTGCAGCCACAACTTGGAACAAGGGAATATTCTTAGAACTCACCCTGTCTTTCATCCTCCAGCTTTGCGCTAAGGCCTTGGAGCCCTCGATCTTCTCCGAGTGACGTTTCTTCATGAAGGCTAGTTGAAGCTTCCAGTCATTCATGTCAGCCTCTTCCTCCTCCGCTAGGCCCATGGCGGGGGAATGAAGCAAGTCTGAGTCCATCTTCATCAGGGCCCTGCAAGTGGAAGGGGGTGTGACGTCAGTGGAAGAACATAGGCTTAATAATGGGTGTGATTTCTTCATGTGTGGGCCATGTAGAAATCTAGCGGAAGACCATCACTTTAGATGTGGCTGCTTCTCCTATCCAACAGCTTCTCTTTCAAAAGGTGCAGTGTCATTTTGTCACTTGTCAAAAACAATTACATTCTGAATTAAATTTATAATCACCTAAATTAGTTTTATGTTTTTCCCTATTGCCCTTAAATGAGCCCATTAATGTATATTCAAAGGTGGAGCAGGTCATCTCTACAGGGGCCGCCATGTTTTTACAGGAGCGCACATACTAAGCATATTTTGAGTTTTGATGACAACTGAAGTATACCATAGGTTGTCCTGCATGCTCAGAAGTTTGAGGGTGACGTGATGGATGCAACCCCTCACCTCTAGATGACACCAAATCTTCTCACTGCCCCTTTAAGATTAGCATTTGTAATGAACAGATTCACATTGCCAAAATCCATTGACCATTGCTGTTTATAGCATGTTGAAGCTAATGTACTTCAGTTGTGTAGATTCCGTATTTTGAACATCACGTTTACAACACACGTTTATGGTAACGAGTGTAGAATTAAGTGACATCTTGAGGTGAAGTTGCATGATGCACCTGAATGCACGTCACCTGACTCATCCCTACCAACCATGTAGGAGGACCTATGGTAGCCTCGAGTCTTAGCTATAACTCAACAGGTGTTTGGTGTGACATGGCAGCCTCTCTCTATCTCATATTGGCCTCAATGGCCTCTAATAGTTACCTCTAAATAAACAATATATGCGTCGACCACTTTGAAAGACAGTGATGCCTCAAGGAAGCAACTTTTTAAGGTGATGAACTGTGCATTGTTTAGCCAATACGATGCATTTAATCAGAATTACTGATCGTATAAGATCAGTGCATTAATACTAAACCTGGATCTGGTAAGTGTTACACAGTCTGATCTTGACCATATAAACCTCACCTCAGTTTAAAGGTACAGTGTGTAAGATCTGATGATATCTACTGCTGAATTTGCATGTTGTATGTTGTATATGTTGTATTCATTCTCACCCTTACCCTCCTGCGCATGCAGGACATCCTATGGTAGCTCCCATGTTGTCATTAATACTCAAAAGCTGTTTAAAATGTCCACTCTGGGTTACTGTAAAAACATGGCAGCCCCCATAGAGAGGACCCGCTTCTCATGTAAATATACATTAAATGGGCTCATTTAAGGGTTATGGGGAAAATAATAGATTTAGGTGATTATGGAAATGTCACTATTTTGTTAGATTTCCTATAGAAGTGACAAAAATGACCTAAATCTTACACACTGCACCTTAAAAGAGTGTGTTCAAATCAATGCTTCCACTTGTGTAAAAAACCAAATACATCCATGTTTAGCATGGCTCCCCTCAACTCCTGGATGACGTCATGTAAACAAAACCTGAGCCACAGGTGAGGAGCTGTGAGTGTGTGGACCTCGTGTCACGTCAACACACCCCTACATGTGTTAACACTACACCTGTCTGCACTGCTAACACTCGCGCCGGCAAGCTAGCTAACCGTTAGCCCTGCTAGCGCGGCTAATTTGACAGCTCGTCCTAAAGCTAGCTGTCAAACTGAGGGGGGGAGGGGTGGGGGGTGAAGGACTGTTTAAAGTTACCACTCGTGTTTTGTTTCCTAACAACCTGAGCAGAGAAACGGGTGAGTGTGTGTGGAAATGGCGCTGGTGCTGGTGCTGGTGCTGGTGTCAGCGAAGCGTGCAGATGCAGACCTCGGCGCTGTGGGGTGATCTACCCGGGCTGGGGAACCTCTCCGCCGCCGCCGGACAATGACGGACACGGTGGCGCACACAAGCCTGGTGATAAAGTTGTAGGGCAGCGTCCACAGCCGGTACAGAATGTCAAACCCGTCGAAGCCGAGCTGGACGGGCGCGTGTTTGCAGGGGAATCTGCGGCTCCTCTCCCCACGGCTCTTCGCTATGGGAAGGGGCTGGAGACGAGGCCCATCTTCACACGGACAGTCTGCCACAGCCACGCGAAGCTCCGGCCGCACTTATCGATGACGACGTTCCCGTGGTCTCCCTCTACGCGCCGGCGACCCCCGGAGCGGAGTTGGCTTGACGGCCTTCGTGGGAATCACACGCAATTCCGAGACTTTCTCCGGAGAGGCACTTCTTCAGCACTTCTGCAAGGGCGCAGCCATCTTGGGTAAGACCCAGAATGCACTGTTGGTGCGGCGGAGCTGTCGTGAAACGTCACGGCTGCTGCTCCTGTCAGACGGCGGAATGTAAATATACACACACGCGCGCGCGCGCGCCCGCCCGCACTCTCTCACACACACACACACACACACACACACACGCACATACATACGCACACGCACATACATATCCACACACACACACACACACACACACACACTGTATTCGTTTTGCTGAATAAGCTCATTTTCATGTTCTGCCAAGCCTGTGTTTCCAAGACAACGTGAAATCAATATATTAAAACTGTCTATAAGTAAAGTAAACGAGCATCTGTAATTATGGAAAATATAACATATAATGCCGATGATTGTATGACTTTATAATAATTTGAATGTCACTAAATGTTGTTTACATTACGATTGCATGGACCCTTTCTGTTTACATCGGGAGCAGCTCCTCTTCACAGAGGCCACCATATTGCATCTCCATGTTTATACAATAGCCCAGTATCAGCTGCAACATGCAGCCTCACCTGGAGATGTCACTAAATCCCATTAACTTTTCCCATCCCACCATGTTCCCTGTATTTTTTCACTAATTCCAATGTGTTGATTGAAGGGAGGGAGGGAATGATTTGAGCCAATCAGAAGTGAGGGGCGATGAGGTGGAAAGCCTGGTTGGGAATTTGGCCCTGACACTGGGAACAGTCCCCTGCCCCACTATGATATCAGGGGGTCTGTAATGACCACAGAGACTCGGGACATCCGCTGGTTTAGTGTCTCTGTTTGGTGTCCCTGTCACCACAACAGGGCCATTGCTCCCATCTAGTCCAGAGGACAGGCACTCCCTCCAACCACACTGGGACTCGAACCAGCAATCTTCTGCTTCTGAGACCCGGGTGCCCATGTAGCCACACTACCGGCCCCCTAACGATCTCATAATCTCAAAAATCTCAAATCTCAAAAATACACACACACACAAGCACATATTTTACAATGTATATAGAAATATTTGGGGCAGCCACCTTTGGAACTGAAGGTTGCCGGTTTGAGTCCAGCTTGAGACAGGCTGCAGTGTCACTGGCCACAAGACTGTTGCCCCCAAAGCCCAGTGTGCTTTGGTAGAAAGACCCCACGACCTGGATAAGCAGCAGAAAATGACATGACATGACATGACAGTGGCTCCGTGGATAGAGCAGTTGCCCAAAGGTCACGAGTTCGAATCCATCCCAGACCCTGCTGCAGTGTCACTGGCCACGTCACTGATACCTTGGCAATGTCATATCATGTGATGCTATTCCATCTCACGCCATGACTGAATGGATGAATGAAATACTACATTCCCAATTGCAGCAGTGTCACCTAGAGGTGAATGGAGGGTTAAGAACTTGCTCATTTGTCACACGGCGGATTCATCTCCTGGTCCTGTCTGTGGTTCGTGCTGGGAAAAGAATAAAAAGATGGTGTTTTCAGTCATGATTGACCCCTTTTCTTCCAAAGACACATCACAGCTCTTCTCCATAAACCAAGTGCTGAGTGGATAAATGCAATCGTGACGCAGTTTGATAAATGTGTGGTGACGACGAGTCACATCAATACCGAGACCTCAGCCTCTCTGAATAAAACATTGGCAACGTGCGCGGCATCCCATCCTCAGAGGAACCTGGTGATACCGAACTTTTATGATAAAATGCATTCACACAATTCGGAGACTTTTACATGCAGCAGTAACACATCGTATCATCAGCAGCCAATATGAAAGATTTAGTGACAGTTAGTGGAGAAGTTGGAAGTTTCAGGTGAATACTCCTCACATCACATTTTCCTTATCTCTATGCATGTTGGAGAAAGTATACAACCTGAAGGTGTTTAGTTTGTCCATTCTGGGCCACTGGATGTACATGACTTTGCAAAATGGCAGCCTCTTTTAAAGGTGCAATGTGTACAACTTTGGTACATTTCCGTCACTTCTATCTGTGGAAATAGGATTATAAAACAATTCTATATTGACATTTTACAAATGTATAATCACCTAAATGCATGACTTGCTTTTTTACCACACCCTAAAATGAGCCCTTTAATTAATTGTGTATTCACATCAGGAGTGGCTGCTCCCAATGGGGGCCGTCATGTTTTCTTTAAAAGTCCATAGTGAATGTACAAAACGTCTTTTGAGCTTTAATGACAACTGAGGGTTACTTCATGCTCAAGAGGGAAGAGTGAGGTAATGTGTGCAATGTGCAACTTCACCAGTAGATGTCACCAAATCTTACACACTGCACCTTTAAGAGGCCCTGCTACCAGACGTAAATACAAATACAGTCATGAAAACATCACCAGGTCTATTTCACCTTCCATTTCTGCCAATAAAACAAAACTGTTTTACCCAGATGATAATGGCATTATCACGGTCAGTCAATCAATTCAAAGAACACAATCACATAACTACAGCCACACTTAAGAAAAGGCCAATGTGATGAGCTGTATCCGTTGACTGACACAATTGAACTGTTTGTCTTTGTTCACCATGGTGATGTTTTCTCTCAGCATGACTCATCGTGTGAGCAAAACATATTCACACACGGTTTGTCCCCAACGGTTTGTCTTGGTGTCAGACTTCACGCTCATCTCTCAAACAGCAGGAGCTAAAGGTTCGACTAAACACTTTCCCATCTGTTTGTGCCTCCCCTGTATTTGCGTCTCGGGCAGGCCGGCACAGGTGAGAGGACTTTCATTGGAAGACAACAATCAACATGTTTACCAGCTTGTATCTTGAGAAGGTTCGCTCTCGGGCCTTGATGACTTTAATCAAGCCCGACACAGTCTGTCTCCGGTGCTGGGATGAGTAACAGTGGGCTCATATGAAACCATGAAATTCTGCACCAGATGGATGGAACGCGAAAACATTCCTCTCGGTGCTCCATTCGCCAGTGCAGCCAGCAATCGTCTGTGCGGCCTCTTGGTTTGGCTGCTCTGGAGCAATCTGGTGAGCGAGGAGCTCAAGCACAGCCAAAGAGAATTTCTTCCTCTTCCTCTCCTGGTGTCCCCTGCAGGGAAGAAGCCAATCCAATCTCCTGGCTGTGATGGAGGTTGGGAACCCATGGTGGCTGATAGCTAGCACAGGGAAGAGGGAAGAGAAGATTAGGCTCCCCTCTCTTTCCCCTCCTCTATCATGTGGGGAACAAGGTGACATGATCAACTGGGCTGAATCATGGAAGCTGGGGCCGAATACGTCAGGGGGAGGAAAAGGCTAAAAAGCCTGTTTGCAGAGGATTGATTGCAGCGAGGCGTGAGAAGGAGCGGGAGAGAGACGACACTGATGGATGGTTGAATTGGAGGGAGCGAGTGTTTGAGAGGAAGCTGTGCTCTCATGTCATTGTCTACCTGAAGGTGGGTGAGACACAGGAGCTGCACTGCATGGAGCATTACTCCTCGACTCTGCTGCACTCGGGTCTCATACTGGAACTTTTCCAAGTTATTTTCACCCTTAACTCAATTTAAAATACTCTATTGATTGACATTTCCAGCAAATCGTGTAAAACCCAGTGACTTTGATAAAGGTTCCCAGAGGATAAACCCTAATCCTGAGTTTTTTGTCTATAATAATGGTGAATGAATGCTTCTCTACCCACTTTTAGTGATGTCCCCAATTGCTGTTTTCAATTGTAATTGATTACATTTATGTAGTGTTTTTCAAGACAGTATCACCTCAACCGCCACCAATGTATAGCACCCACCTGGGTGATGCCATTTTGTGCCAGAACACTCACCATACATTAGTTAGAGGTGGAGAGGGATGGAATGGTTTGAACCAATCAGAAGTGAGGGATAATGATGTGTCTGGACACTTCAACAACAACACTTCCGGCAGTGTCCACATTGGGACTCGAACTAGTGACGTACTGGTCCTGAGATCTGGTGTCTACCGTGGGGCAACCTCCAGTGCAGACGGATGAAGCACATAAGAAGGGAAACAATATGTACTTCACAGGGTGGCCACTTGAGGCTGGCTCCAAGAGTGAGTCAATCCCATAGACTCCCATGTTGAAGTGGTCAACGTTAGAGGTGAATGAAACATATTCAAAGCCTGGAAAAACGTTGGTTTTGGTCTCAATCACTCACAAGTTTTGCCATGACAAATGTTCAGGGGGTGCGTTTTTTTCTAACTCATTTATTTTCATTTTATCGCCATTTGAAATTGGGCATAATTAAGAGTGTGGCCTTTTAACTGACCTGTCACACTTTGTAGGAAGAGTTAGGCATCTAACTCTCATTACCCACGACCAACCTCAAAAGCACTCTGCAGAAACCAATGGGTGACGTCACGGACGCTATGTTCGTCTTTACATACAGTCTGTGGTTGCTGTACCCACTGTAGCCACTCTGCCAACAAAGACACGCCCTCATCAATAAAAACACCACTTACACTAATGCTCTATTGCATGTTGGTAATTACTGTTTGCCACAGAGGTGGCAACTTCACTGAAATCCTCAACTTTCATAACCCCCACTCAAGGTTGACTGAAGATACAAATTGGAAATCAAGTCCCCAAATGAAGTTTGTGGGACGATGATTGCTGCAGTGTGAGCCGAAAATGCTATTGATGCTTAGATGGACAGAATATTATTTTACCCACTGCCAGGAGAAGCAGTGGGAAGACACAGCAGCTGTTGTCCATACAAAGAAATGCAGCTGTAGTTGTAGTAATAAGGACAGCAGCAGCTTTTCTGTAAAGGTGTATTATGCAGGATATGTTGGGTCAGTGTTTGCAAACATAATTAAAGTCAGTCCCTGCTCCTTTTCTTCCCATGAGATTAACTGCCAGCACTTACCTTTGTGAGTGTTCATTATCAACACACCCACCTGTTCATGGTTGACCCCTGTGTTATTATGAGAAGTGTAATAAAGATGTGGTTCATTATGGAAACGAAACTGAATAAATTACCATATGAATGGCCATAACAGTCTTGGTCATTAAAGGTGCAGTGTGCAAGATTTCAATACATTTTTGTCACTTCAATCTGAAGATCAAAATTATACACTGACATTTTTACGAATGTATGCCCACCTGAATGTATGATGTATGAGCCTTTAATGTATACTTACATCAGGAGTGGGTCCTCTCGACGGGGGGCCGCCATGTTTTTACAGTAGCCCAGAGCGGATTTACAAAACATATTCTGAGCTTCATTGGCAACTGTGGACTACCAAAGGTTCTCCTGCACGGTCAAAAGGGTGAGGATTAGGTGAGGGATGCAACATGCGACTTCACCTCTAGATGTCACCGAATCTTACACACTGCACCTTTAATGGAAAACTGACATAATGGAAAGGGGCTTCGGGCTCTCAGAGCGGCCTGTGGGCAAAATGTCCACGTCAATGAGCAGAAGAAAAGAACAGGTTGATGATATTAACTCTAGTGTTGTATTACACGCTGGGTTTGCTGTGTTACAGCCTGCAGCTGTGTGGCGCAGCTCCCGAAATGCTTAATTGCAGTTTTCCGTTCATAAGTATATCTGACAGCGGTGCGTTTATGAAAATAATTTGTCGATAATTTGCTCTGAGAGGTATGCAAATTGTCTCTGCGTTAGTGCAATTCTGCTGTAATTGCCGGCCCGCTCCTGCGACAAGCAAATCAATGGCCATTTGCACAGGTACCAGTTCATTCATGACTGTCTCCACATCCTGCGGACATGTCTCCATTTACCCATGATCAATGCGTTCAGGAGACGAGGCGACGCCTGCTTCCACTGCGCGAACGAGGCTCCTATATTATCGTCAAGTCAGCAGAGTTTAAGTTTTCTGTGTATCACGTTTCCTTGTTTGAGTTGATGGATGGAAGACGTGATCGCGCACACATGAAAGAGAGAGAGGGGGAGAGGTGTGAGATTGGCCTTGTGTGATGAGGTGACGTCCTCAGTAATGCTGATTGCATCCGACAGGGCAGACAGCAGAGGGACTCGTGACACTTGCTGCACGGCTCTTGTCACGGTAGTGGGAACGACAATTTTGACACACACACACTCACAGCGATGATGAGGCCAGACGACCTGACAAGCATGAAGCGCATCGACCATAACACGGAGCAGAGAGGGGTGTGGGCGGTGTGAAGCGCCTGAACGTGAGAGCAAACCAGTGCAGCTGACTGAGATCACTGTTGTTTGATGAGCAAGGGGACAGCCATGAGTCATCGTCAGAACAGATAGACACATAGGTGACAGATGGACGGGTTAATGGTGAGTGGAACCTGATCATGCAAAATCAGATTCTTCTGGTCACATCAGGGAGAAAAGATTTCTTCCTTTATTTGAGTCTTTCATTGTATCGTGCAAAGTTTCCATACAGTTCGGGATCACTGAGACAATGTTAAAATTAAAGCATTTAGGTGATTATAAATTCATGAACATGTCAGTATGGAATTGTTTTGTAATATTTTTAGAAGTGACAAAAATGAGCTAAATCTTACACAGTGCACCTTTACAGCATAAATAACCAGTCTGTCATCCCTGCCTGCTATATATATATATATATATATATTTACATATATATATGTGCGTGTGTGTGTGTGTGTGTGTGTTATAATATCAAGTTACAAGCCTCCTCATTGTGCACAGCTGGTCAAGTGCAGCTCATTAGCAGCTGATTGGTTGAATCAGGGCAGAGCCACAGGAGGGAGAGAGGACAGTAATCAGGGCCAAAGAGCTGCAGCACATACATCTGTAATACCATAATACCATTAGTAGAACAGGGTTTCCATGGAAATGCTTTACTGATGTAGAAAGTGGCTTTTAGTCCGTGCCTTCGTGTTCTTCACGTACTTGTCAGAGAAACAATCCTCATACCATCTATACCCAGCTCATTTACTTTCAATATCTGCAGCGATCACACGTCCCATTGTAACTGGGTGTGATTAAACGGCAGAGCAGTGATCTCTGCCTGACAACAGTGCGGATTAATGAGACATGAGCGCAGCAAAGTGCCCACAGTCAGCTGTGCTCTGCACTTCACTTCAGAGGGAGATAGTCCCCTTGTGAAGACACTCGGGCAGCGTGTCAAGTGGCCCCGTGCACGACATCAAAGTGATGCGGCTCCAGTCCTGGCTAATTTGAAGTCCTTTGTGAGATTCAGGTTACACGGGCCCACTGGTCCGAAGCGCTCACACATGCAGGAAATGCAGCCAAACGTAGGGAGATTGGGCAGGACGGCCTGTGCTCGTGTTAAAGGTGGGACATTTAAAGTATAGCTGTCGTAATCCACTCCCTCTCGCACCACTCAACCTGTAGATTCATGATTTTACACTCGTCCTCACGACATGTCCGGACGCCTCGGTCCTCGGTCGACTGTCTGATCCTTTGTTTTTCTCGGTCATTTAAAGGTGCAGTGTGTCCGATTTGGGGATATCTAGAGGTGAAGTGACATGTTGTGTCGATTACCTCACCCTCGCCCGTCTGAGCATGAAGGACTGGTGGACTTCAGTTGTAACTGAAACTCAAAGGATGTTTAGTGCGTCTACTCTGGGCTACAACAAAGACCCTCACATTTGGACCACTGACCTCTGGATGTCTCAAAACCTGTGTCAACTTAAAGGAAAAAATAAATCCCGGAACCAGGCCCAAAGGCACAAAGGCAGGAGTCTATACTGGTGTGGCTCTGTGCAAAGCACAGCGATCAGGTCCTGACTCACAGTACTTACAGTACAGACTTACAGTAACTTGCAGCATCACTTCATCATTTCAGCCGTCTACCATTTCAAAGCATCTCTGAGCGGAGGAGCTTCCAGTCCCAGACTGAGTCAGAGGAAGCAGTTCATACATTCAGCAGCAGCAGCAGATTAGATTACTGTAATACGACTTGCTGGGCTTCCTGAAAGTAACTGTTGGCAGACGCCGACTCATTCAGAACACTGCAGCCAGGGGAGTGAATGAAGGCAACACAGTACATCTGCACTCCACATACGCACAGTACAAATTCGACATCTCGCAGAGATGCTTTTATCCAAAGCAACACTCATCAGAGAGTGGATGGAGTGGTCGAGAATTGAACCCACAACTTCATACATTCAAGGCACATGCTCTACCACTGAGCTGCTCATACCCCAAAACATACCAGCCAATCTATAGAGATTCCAAAAGGTTATTTAACAGATACTACTGTCCAACGCGACATACACCTTGGAATGGATGGAGAGGCCGGGAATTGAACCCACAACCCCCTACACTCGAGACACAAGCTCTACCACTGAGCTACACCCAGCTCCGGAAACCCTCTCAACAATGTCCACACTTTTATGTAGCAGATGCTTGTCACATACAGGGGGTGGATGAGGAGGAGGGGAATTGATCCTATGACCTCATGCATTCAAGGCACATGCTCTACCACTGATCCAATGATTAGATACAATGGATTTCAGCTAACCACTCCTTGTTTACAAAGTCAAAAATAGATTTCTAACCGTTCACTGGCCTGGCTACAGCACAACCAGACCTCTCATACCATCGGCCATGTGTTCAACCGTGTAAACACACGTGTTCCTTCGTTTAGAGTTGGACCACGGTCAGGTGACGGTGCAGTCAGACCCTATGGTGCAGTCACATCCCACCTCCCCAGTCTGCCCAGTGCATCTACCTGTAAACCTCAGTCTCATCCCATTCACCACCACTGTCTCTGAGCCTGCGCGTGTCTGTCTGCAGCCTGCTCCGTGCCGTGGTGCCGTCATGTCCTAGCGAAAGGGGGTGGGGGGGAGGGAGAGGGGGGGGGGGGGGGGGTTGTTTGGAGGTACAGCCCCTGTAGGTGCGATTCTGATCGCAGCCC
>JAFBJT010107472.1:15049-30227 GCA_016785325.1 Chascanopsetta lugubris | reverse complement strand
GTGGAAAAACCTGCAGTTCACAGAGTGGCCACTTGAGGCTCCACCCCCACGGACTCCCATGTTAACGTGATCAAACCTTAGAGGCGAATGAAACATGTTTAAAGTCTGGTACAAACAATCAGTCACATGTTTTCCCGTACGGGGGCGGAGCTTATTTTATTCCATCCAGGTTTGAGATGATGCATAATGAAGGGGCGTGGCCTCTTGAGTGACACGTGGGAGTTAGGAACCGCCCACTACGAGCCTCATAAACCCTCTGCAGAAACCTGTGGGTCAGGACCGTCGTTCGATTCCGTCCACGTCTCGATCTGAATCCTGAGATTATTGGAGGGAGTGAGGCGACAAATCCAACGCAAACAAATACTAAATCAACATTTGCATGATTGAAACGAGGGTCCGCCCATGTGCCGTGACTGTGGCCCTGCGCAACATTGTTCATCATCAGACGTCGTTCATGTGTAAACGTCAATGACTCGATAAACGAGCCTGACGCCGACAGCCCATGAAAACAATCTGCATTTCCTGTATTAAAAGACATTACACAACATGAATGGATCCACTAATGGAAAACATGGCAGCTCATTGTGACTGGGATGGGTTCGGGGTGGAATGTGTGTGTGTGTGTGTGTGTGTGTGTGTGTGTGTGTGTGTGTTTACCCATAGCCTGATGTTTGTGTAGACAGATGGGGTTGTTCCTTCACGCACCGCTGCACTGCATGAGACTGTTGTTGTTTGTTGTGAGTATTGTTTTGTTTGTGTTTGTGCGTGTGTGTGTGTGAGTGTGTGTGTGTGTGTGTGTGCTGTTTATAATATATGTATCCAGGCAGTTCAAATCAAATATTCACAGCGGGATCCAGAATAATGTCTTCCCAGTGAAATAGTGATATTACCTCCTCACTCAGATCGATCCTCTTTGAAGCAAACAGCAAAGACACTTTGAGCGACTTCCCCTCGTCCTTGTTTGTTTTGATGACGCTGTAAAAAAAAAAACAAGACTCTGTCCTGAGGTATCACTTTATTCTACACAGAGCCGAAAAATACAAATAAAAACGAAAAGACTGGAAGAGAAATAAGCTGCAGTCTTTGTAACGGATTTCAGAGATGAAAGGGAAAAACTCCGAGGGTTGAGATTCAACACGTCACAATGATTAAAACAGTATATGCAAATGTGGGCGGTGAACGAGTGACTGTGGAGGGAGGGAGGGAGGGAGGGAGGGAGGGAGGGAGGGAGCGACCTTCAGCAGATCCTCACATCGACTTCCCAGGGCGACGTGCCGAGCGCTGACGGACTGTGGAAACATAATTACAGGCCTGATGCAGGCGCTCAAACTCTCCTCCTTCCACTCAACAACTTTCAGAGATGGCGACTGGAAGAAACAGTGGTGGTGGAGGGGTGAGGGGGGTTTGGGGGTTGGGGGGGGGTTGACGTGACCCAAATTTGTGTCTATTCTTTCTGACCCAGAGGGTTGTGTTGTCTCTTCAGACGGCGACACGAACAAACGGAGGGATGTGGGGGACGTGGCGTCGGGGGACACGGCGCTTTTACTGTTGATTTGTGAAGTGACATTGATTTGGAACCCGGTGGTGATCAATCATTTCCTCTGATCGACTCACCGACCTGCTCTGTTCAAAAAAAAAAAAATAGAAAAAAAAGTTAAGGTGAAAAAAAAAAAAAAAAAAATGCAAATGGATGAATGAATGTAACACATGAATGAACGAGGGTCTTCATCACTGTGGAGACGCAGCGCTTTGAAAACACGTTATGCAAATGAGAGAGCGAGTTCCACAGCGTGAGCGTCCGAGAGGAGATGGACAGTGACGCTTCCTCTGAAGCTTCCTGGACGCGTGCGTCCGGATTCGAACCACGACCCGATCGCGCCGGAAAGACGACAAACCCCCCCCCCCCCCCCCCCCCCCCCCCCCCCCCCCCCCCCCCCACAAACACCCCCCCCCCCCCCCCCCCCCCCCGTTTACGCAGCAGGCTGATTAATTATTCACTATTCCTGCACGTTCCACCTTTCCATGGAAACCACTCCCACTGCGAGTCCGAGTAAAGGAGAGGCGGCTGTATCTGCATGTTTTTGAAGTGCGGAGGAGATTTGAATAAATGCCTTGAAGATGTGACACCGGCTAAAGACGCCGGGGGCTCCAGATGGAGGACAGGGGGGAGGCGGACCCTCGTCTGTGAGCCGGCGAGTCCTGCCTCAGAGCTGCAGAGCTGAAACCCAGAAACTCCTCTGGAATCTTGTTTTGTTTGTGTGGAGTGAAACACCTGAGAGAGAGAGAGAGAGAGAGCGAGCGAGCGAGCGAGCGAGCACCTGGTGGGGAATTCTCTCTGATGACGACACGCGGCGCTTTGAAGTGCGATGTGGGTTCGATGAGTCCGACCCTGCCGCCGCAGTCTCTCCCATCTGTCTGCGCAGAGGACGCAGACGGCTGCAGCGCTAATTAGGGCAAAAACAGGTTCCACCCGGCGCCAGAGCAGCATGAGCCCCATCCGGCCCTCACGCCCCGCCGAGGCCACCCGCACTGTTTCATACACGAGGCTACTCAGAGTATGCTTTTATTTTGAAATGCTTCCCTTTCCTGTGTGTGTGTGTGTGTGTGTGTGAGTGTGTGTGTGTGTGTGTGTGTGTGAGATTCGGTCATGCTTGATGTTGACATGCGAAGAAGCACAGCTGTGTCCTGTGGCCTCCGTTCACGGCGCCTCCCTATCGCTTCCTTCAAAATAAAAGTCCCACCATTCATTTTCAGTCCCATTTTATTTTGAAATGAGTGTTTCTCAGTATTTCTGATCATAAGGGAAATGACCTGAAAACATTATCTAAGTATTTGAAAATAAGTCTTCAGATTCATTATTCTTACAGAGGTCGGAAGACGACTCAAACGGTGCCGATTCAGTCAACTTGTACTACCTCTGTCCCACCACTGGGGTGAGTCATGAGCAACTGTAGCGCCAGCTGTGGTTATTTTACACTTGTAAAAAGAGAGAGGGAGGGAGAGAGAGAACTGCTGTGGATTGAAACCTCGTGGGAATCACTGGTCGACACGGGTCCCAGACCTTATTTATGTTTTTATTTGTTTTATGACAGGAGTCAAATGTGACCTCCCTCGTCCACTCGCTGTTATTACCCAGTTGTTGCCATCGATCAATAACCGTGTCACCCCCCATGAAACACCGGTGGATGTATCACAATTATTATGTTCCGCGGACAATACGCCTTTCGTGGCCCCCCCCCCCGGCCCGTTTCCCCCGGCTGCCGTCCATCTGCCCCCCCGAGCCACCATTTCCTGTCTGACGTGTGGGAGTGAGCGCTGGCCCCGCCCCCCTCCACCCCTGCAGGGCACAAACAACCTGCAGATGCTGAGTGAGATAAAAGCAGCCGCTCATCTCCATCACTGACGCTGTGTTTGGCTGCGTCCTGACAGCTGGATGCGAGTGGCGAGGCGGAGGGCCTGTAAATCAATGCAGCGGGGAGTGCGCCTCCAGACCATAATACTATCATGGCAGCGCGCAGTCACAGAGCTAAATTGGCTGAGTGCAGGACAAAGAGGTGAGGAAGATTCGACAGCTCTGGTGTCGACCCGGAGAGGAGAACGATGGCGAGGGAGCGGGTTCCCTTCCGTTTGTCCTCGCGCCCAAAGGCCACTAGGTGTCAGGCCATTCCACCTGAAACTAAGACTGTCACCTCTGCAAGCTGTTACATTTGAAAGAGGGTTTAGTTCGTACGAAACCTCTGAAACCGCTTTCAAAATGGAGATGGACGCGGCATCTGTGATGTCGCCCGTAGGTTTGTGCAGAGCGCGAATGAAGCTGGTGGTGGGCAGTTAACTCCTCCCACTTCCTGGTTCTTCCATATTTGGGGAAAAGGGGCGGAGCACCATTCGAGCCGGGACGGGTCCTTGGTGCCGCCGCAGCGTCCACACAGAACATCCCCGGTGTCACTCGAGAGGCCACGCCCCTTAGTTATGCACAATTTCAAACCTGGATAGAATAGAAATAAGCCCCGCCCCCGTCCAGTTATACACATGTGACTGATTGAAACCAAAGCCGTGACTTTAAACGTGTTTCATTCACTTTTAAAGTTGGACATTGTAACATGGGAGTCTGTGGGGACTGACTCACTTTTGGAGTCTGCCTCAAGTGGCCGCCCTGTGAACTGTAGGTTTTAGTGTCGGACTCGAGGGGGAGTGATGTGTAAAAGCTGAAAGGAGATTCGCTCGATAGTCACTGGTCCTACTTGTGTTTCCAGGTGTTTCCCAGTCAAGTCCAGGAAAGACTCTTCTTCTTCTTCTTCTTCTTCTTCTTCTTCTTCTTCTTCTTCTTCTTCTTCTTCTTCTTCTTCTTCTTCTTCTTCATCCGAGCCCGAGGGAGAAAGACCAGAATTCCCGTTTGACTCCGGAGCTGGAAAGGTTGAAGAGCCGTTTGCATCGGGGGCTCGAACCAGAGGAAGCGATGGCGGCCTGGAGGAGGAGCAGCACAGTGAACTCCAGCTGCTTGTCATGTATGAACAAGCTGCAGAGAAACAATCTCAATCTCCCCCTGGTGGCTGTCTGCGGAAACTCTCCTCCATGTTCGTGGATGGGACGTGGGCGGAGCTCATTTCTTTTTGTTCTCTTGAATGGTACCGATGTATACTTGGTTGTACAAAGTGTTTATTCTGGTTATAATTGGTCATTTAATGCCGTAAAAAAAGAGGATGATTGACAGCTGAGACTGAATCCTGATTCAGAACTGCACAGGCAGACGACGTCATTGGTGCAATTTGTTCAAATCCAGGAGGTTACAGCTTTTTCCCGGATCGTTGGAGAAAGTAGAGACACGTCATCCATCTAAGAATGTTCTATTGTTACTGATCCACATTCTCTTTATTCAAATTGATTCTTAACGTCCATCTTCCCTGTGACGTTGCGGAGCCATGGTGATATTTAAGGCTGCGATGTGTCATCGTGCGCTGATATTCCGCTCTTTCCCTAAAATTGTATCCTGATACATTATTATATTTTGAAGCCTTCGACATCTTGCCAACAGTTTAAAAGTGAGGCTGTGTGGCTTTGCCGGGGATTTGCCCTCATGTCCTGCAGGTACACAGGTACAGTACATAGAGTTCGACAGCTCTGAGGAGGTGGGATGCCACAGCCAGAGGCTAATAACCTGCCAATGGAACCTAAAGTGCAAAAGCTGCCACACACACACACACAGACACAGACACACACACACACACACACACACACACACACACACACACACACAGCTGTGAATCAGAGTTAAAAATAAGTCAAATGTCAAAGGCGTCGTGACCTGATGCTGCTGCTGCCTCCAACCTTCCAGAACGTTTGGGGATGTTGAACGTCACCTCTCTCAGCCACAGTCACAGTTTGTCACCTGGAACCTGAGGAGCAAC
This sequence comes from Chascanopsetta lugubris, assembly GCA_016785325.1. Taxonomy (NCBI): domain Eukaryota; kingdom Metazoa; phylum Chordata; class Actinopteri; order Pleuronectiformes; family Bothidae; genus Chascanopsetta; species Chascanopsetta lugubris. Next base: position 24,822 of record JAFBJT010107472.1, on the reverse strand, counting down.
ATCTGATTTACATTTCATCACTTCATTACTTTCCATGCTCTGAGGCAGACATTTTGGAGGGAGTTTTTAAAAAAAAATTTTACCCCTCAAGTGAATTTGAATAGAAGGAAAAAGAAGGTGAAAAAAACCCTCTGTCTCAGGCTTCAGGTGATGCTGAGTCAGCGTCTGTGGAAGCTGAGGAGGATTTTGAAGATGTAGGTGTTTGGTTTGAGCTCCAACCGCAACACATCAAACACTGGGACTCCTGGAAGCACAGGCCAATGATACCCAGGATATTTATTAGTCAGATGAATACATTAATGCTGTTCGTGTGCTGTTTTAAGATGATCACATGAAGTTTACTTGTGCATGAAAACTACAATGTGATCAAATGGGATAAAACTCTGAAAACTATATATATACAGTAGTTGTGAATGACTGAATTAGAAGACAGAGTTTTGTGTCATTTCTACAGTTATTTAAACTTGATATCGATTCACGGAACCACAGTCATTGTGTAGCGATACACCCTCAAATGAACCGAACAATAGTAATGTGAGACAACTTCAAAGAGATGTAATTACGGTTTGATCACCAGCTTCTGAGTACTGCCATTTGAAAAATGAAGTAACTTCAAAGTAGTGAAATTATCGAAATGACTTCAAAGTACAAGACTCATTGTGAAGGGATTCGATTTCAAAGTAACTGTACTACGTCTGTGCTTCAAAGTACAGGGACTGTAATTAAATGAACGTAACCTGGCACGACTTCAAAGTACAACGATCACTGCGAGATCAAAGACAACTTCAAAATACCACATTTACTACGATGAGTGTTTCTCGCAAACAAACATCTCAGGCAGAATTGTGGCCCAGAGTGCTGATTTTTGATGATGTAATATTATAATTCTGCTCCTGTTCTCTCTGCGACATCTGCAGTGTGAGTCCGCTGAATAAATCTACATCCATTGTCTGAGGAGACGCTCGTGCTCGTGTCGACTCTTCCATCACAGCTGTCACCAACTTACATCCCATCTCAGAGGGAGTCAGCGGCTCCGGACCCTCTGCTCTCCACTTCCTCTCTTAAAATACACATTTGCAGTTCCACCTCTCCTCCCACCCTCTCCTCCAAATATGCAATTAGCCGGGGTTGTGATCCATGTCCCGCTGGTGTCAGTCAAAAAAAGTGCAGGTTTTGCCACAAATAAATGAGCCCTCACGGTACCTCCTCGCTGCTCCCTTCATCAAACGTCACAGGACTAATTGGGAAGTTGAAAGGCAGCGAGAGACAATGGGAGAGAGGGGAGATCTAATTGGGATGCAGAACCGACGCCCCCACAGGAGAGCCCCCCCCCCTGCCCCCCCGCACCTGAGAGCCCCCCTGCTATATTTATTAACCTTTATCAAATCAACAGATGATGATGATCATGAACTTCTCCAATGACCTTTCGGTGTTATCTTTTAACTATGCGGCAGGAAGTGGAGGGCGCTGGAGTTCAGGCTGGGTTTGGAGAGCGAGCGGCGGCGAGAAGGTCAACCAGCTGAATGTCAGAGAGGAAGTTTGAGAAGTTTGTGTCAGGGACCCGTCTGCACTTCACTGTCTGTGCCGAGCAGCCACCTCCAGGGCTGATGGATGAGTCCCAACATGGAAGAGCAGAAACGTGCAGTTCACAGGGCGGCCACTTGAGGCTGCGCTCCAAAGGTGAGTCCATCCCCATCGACTCCCATGTTAAAACTTTACAGGTGAATGAAACATGTTCAGAGTCTGGTACCAACTATGTTTTTGGTCTCAGTCAGTCACGTGTGATACTGCGACAACTGCCTGGGGGCGGGGCTTACTCTTATTCTATCCAGGTTTGAAATTGTGCCTAATTAAGGGGCGTGGCCTCTTGAGTGACACCTTGGCAGATTGCTGGCACTGTCTGTGTATGCTGCGACAGCACCACGGGCCCATCCCAGCGCTACCTGTGCTCCGCCTCTTTGCCCATTTTTGGATGAAGCAGGAAGTAGGAGGAGTTAGACATGGGCAAGATGGCTGACGAGTGAACCGCTCTGCAGAAACCATTGGGTGACGTCACGTCCATCTTTGTAAACGGTCAGTGGTCTGTGCTCTGTGGAGAGGAGGCGGGGAAGATTGACGCACCTCTCTCCTTCGTGTGTCTCCGCCTCCTGGATGAAAATCCTGCTCATCAAAAGCAGAGCTGGACGTCAGAGGGCCTGGTTTTGAAATGAGTCTTTGATGCATGAGAAACTTCCCTGTCAGACTGATGGAAGGATGGGAGCGTCGCGCGGTGAGCGGAGACTCCACGGTCGCGCTAATAACCGGAGCGTGCACCTGTTCAGGGTTTGACATGGACTGTTCTGGTCCGGGCTGAGTTTGATGTCTGACATGTGGAAACTACCTGAGCGGCTGATCACTGACGGAGCAGCAGCAGAGACAAGAGGAGCAGCCTTGAGATCAAGCCACACATGCTCCACTTGGTGGAAGCAAATGAGAGTTTCTCCTTCAATAAGTACAGAGACGTGTCATTAATAATAACAGGCTTCTGTTGCAGACTTGGAAAAGGTCTCTAAGACACAATTTTCACAACTCAGTTTTAAAGAATGATCGAACTGGATGAATAGTAATCCATTACTTTCCAAGATAAGGACGTGACTGACTGGATGAGGACATGTTTACTTTGGTTTCAACATTAGATGATGACATGTACTGTACATGTCTACACAAGGCGACTGGAATACTCTGCATATCTTAAAGGTACTGTATGTAGGATTTAGTGACACCGAGAGGTGATGTTGGATGTGAACATCTCACCATTCCCTTCTAAGCAAGTGGGAGAACCAATGGTGGCCTTTAGTTATAATACAATCTTGAATTATATATAAAACATTTTGTTTGTCCATTATGTGAAAACGTGGCAGCCTCAATGGAAGGAACCTTCGACTGATGTAAATATTATTTACATCAAATAATATAATAATAATTGATTACAATTTATTATTATTATTACTATCATATGTAATATCATATTTCAATTCCAGAGGCATGGAAACAACCGTTAGTACTTTGAGGTGATTCAACTCATAAAAACATCAATGTCATAATTCAATGCAATTTTATTTCCCCCTCGTCTTATAAACTGCACCTTTAATGTGATTACTGGTGGAGTGTTTGATGACAGATAATTCCCAATTGCAGCACAATAAACAAACGCAAATAAAAAAAAGGATATAGTATATTACGTTGCTCTCTGTTGAGCAACACAACTTACACAAAAGATAAAATAACCACCCTGTGTCGTACATTCCCTACTGGTTGTGTGTTGTCACCTATCAATACTGTTTTGTTATTCTAGTCAGGCACCTCTCTGGGCAGGCCTTGTCCACACCGCGGGGTCCTTCATGTCTGCGACGGCCGGCTTACCTGAAATATGGCTGTGTGTTTCCCGCCTCAACGGAGTCTACGTGTGAGAGGAGGGTGAGTGATGATACCTGTTGTTGTGTGTACTCTCGCAAGTTGTTGTTGTCCTTCCGGGGCTAATGCTAACTTCGCTAGCGCCAAAGCTAGCGCGCTAATGCTAGCTTGCTAGATTTCAGGTTGCACCTGTGTTCATATGGAGAGTCGCTACTGTGTTAGCCATCTGTTAGCAGTGTTTATGCTAGCGTGCTAAACTGATAGCATCCAACACATTTACAGGTGGATTTAATACATTGTAAGCATCTTATTTACTTGTTAGTTGCTTGTTCCACTTGCTGTTTTGATGATATTGGAACAAGGCAACTGGCTTTTTAGTGCAGAGAGAGAGAGAAACCTCGATTGTTGCTGAGGGTGAAACAAACCTTTTGTGTCATTGCTCCTTTGTTATCGCAAAATGAAATGATCAGTAACATACTATGGATTCTGCCATTTGCAAGTATTGTAGTATTATTGACTTTGAATAGCATTTTATGTGGACAGTCAAATGGACATAACTTTGATGAACCCAGAAATAAAAAGAACATGTAGATACTTCAAGTCAATACAGTCCTCGACCTGTCATGCATTTAATGTATGGCATGAATACACAATAAATACTTTTAAAAAATTCAGATATTATCTAACATTGTTTGCGCAGTATCAGAACTAGCCAGCCAAAGACACAACGATTACTTGGACCATTGCGCGAGAGTGAATGGGCACAATCTCAGTCACTTCACTTAGTAGGAGCTGGCAGAGGCAACGGAATAGATCTCATTTTTGTGAAAGATCATTTTAATCTCAATGAGACTTATTTAGGGTTAACTGAAGGTTATATATCATTTGTTTAGCTTATGTAAGAGCCTGTTCACTCTGTGTCACATAAAAGAGTTGGACCTCGAAGCATAAATCCATGATTTCATTCTGTGGTTCCTGTTCATTTAGCCAAGAGTCACTCATTAAAGAAATAAGAGGAAATTAGAATACTATACAACCACCTCAGGCTCCTCACAATGTGTATTTTAAGAGCCCTGGAACATCAATTTCCCATTTTCCCTTCAATCACCCCCCCTGCCTGTGTTTGGACTGACTGCGCTCCATAGGGGATTCATTCAATTATGCATGGGAGCAAATTGATACTCTGAGCTAAAGGTGGCCCCCATCATTAATTTCCCCCATCTTCATTATCCTCTTATAATTCAAATGAATTATTGAAAATTCAATATCGCCACTGTCACCCTAAAAATGTCTCTTACCCAGTGCCAGTCCCTTATTTTTAGACACTGTGTGATGTCAGGGTAAAGAATGGAGTTTCACAAGGGGGAGAAGGCTTTTATCTTGTCTCATTACTGATTCTTTCAAATCTTATTTTTTTCTTTTCGATGCCACTGCTGTCTCCTTTGTAGTGGGTTCACACAACAGAGCTCTTACTGATGTTTTTATGTCATTTCTTTTGCATGTTTTTGCCAAGTAAAGGTTTTAACCAGCTTCTTTAGAGTGTACATCTTATACTTTAATGTTCTGGTATTCCATGTCACCGTGCTTCAAATAGAGTCAGAGGAGTCGGCTTGGACTCATGGGACTTGTACGAAATGTGTTGGAAAACCAGGCAAATGTGTGATGTTGATTTTGGCTGGGTGTTTTTAAAGTATTTCATAAATATTCTGATCTATTTCACACGCTTTCTTCTGCAGTCGTGCCCCGTTGCCGTGCAGGTCGTCTTACACACTGCACCTTTAAGCCAAAGTTGGAGTTGATACAGCAAGTTATGGTGGAGAAAGTTACATTAGGCCTCATATGTCTCAACAGTGGCTGTTTGTGGGCTGGGCTCGTTGCCTCATGCCTGGTTCTCAAAGAGTTTTATAAGAATTTTCCGGGGTCAGAGTGTTTGGAGAGCCTCTAGTTGACAGCTGACAATCACGCAGCACCTTGTGGAATTGAAAAAAGCCTGTTCCACTCAGTAAATCCACACAGGTGATGGCTGCAGACAAGATTGACTGGTAAACCCAGAGCTTTACCTGCAGACTGAGATTCTTTTTCAAGTCGACAGGTTCAGCACACCGCGTTTTATTTCCGCCGACACAAAATCATTTGTCATTCTGTTTGAGCCAGAGCGAGAAATCTTTCTTTTACTGCTTTTTCAGTGCGTTGTTGTCTTAGTGTGAGATGTGAGAGGCAGCTTTAGAGATGTAGATGTATCGCAAGAATTGGTACAAAGATGTGACGCCTGAAGATGCTTGAGATTAAGATTTTGATCACAATTGTCTGCGTAGGTTTTCAGTCACCCAGGTCATGGTGTTTAGGTCGTGCGGACTCTTTGTACTTTGCTAAATAATTCATCACAGTGGTCCTTTAAACTGCAGGAGCCATAATTAACATCACCCAGTCAGTGTTGTACTGTACGTCTTCATAAGGATCTTATGATGGTGTTGATGGCACTTTGGTGTTGATACGGACGTTAGTGTTTACGTTGACTCACGTCTGTCTGCTTTGCCGCGACGTAGCTTGTCAGCACCTGTCGTACTGGACTTAAAGGTGCAGTGTGTACGATTTGGTGACATTTACTGGTGAAGTTGCGTATTGTCTCCATCACCTCAGCCCTCCTTTTTCAGCATGCAGGAGAACCTATGGGTATTAATACGTCTCTTACTCTGCGCTATTGTGACAACATGGCGGCCCCCATTGGGAGGAGCCACTCCTGATGTAAATACATGTTAAAGGCCTCTATTTTAAGGGTAATGTAAAAAGCCAGTAATACATTAAAGTGATAATGCATTAGTAAAAATGTCTCTCCATATAATTGTTTTGTAATTCTCTTTTCACTTCTATAGAAGTGACAGAAATGGACATATTCATTGGATAGTTTTGTCTTTGCAGTTACAGCTCATGAAATAATTAAAGCAGTCCTTATCTTTCATAATTTTCCTGCAAGCTCATGCTATTAAAAATGAATTGCGTGACAAAAATGACCAAAATCATGTTTTACAAAAATAGGTCGTCATTACTCCGAACAACCTCGTTCCCATCAATCCATCATTGATGACTTCATCATCCAGCTGATCTGGAGACATTCAAATGCAGATCAGGCTGCAGAGGGAGAGGGATTGATGAGAGACAGAGAGGCAGTGGGCGTTGGCCGTCAAAGGAGTCGTGAGCTCCACTGCAGCGATTCGTTGTTTGGGAATTTCCAAATCTTTCCCACAGCCTCGACATATTGACACACGGGGCGATACACGATCGCAGGGAGCTCAGCATGTTTGATTTCAGCGCAAAGCGTATGGATTTTTTCTCTCCTTCATAGACGGCAACACACACACGCACACACACACACACACACACACACACACACATGCTCTTCCAACCACTCCAGTGGTCTGGTAAATAAATTATTTACGGTGTTTCCAGCGGGAGCTCGCGTATAAGTAGGCCAACATGTCTGACGGTGCGGTTTAAGACCTCCCTCTGCCTGCTGGTGGTAATTCTGTGCATTAGGCTTCACAGCATTAGATATTAACTAGCTCTCTCTCTCTCTCTCTCTCTCTCTCTCTCTGTCTCTCTCTGTCTCTCTCTCTCTCTCTCACGTTCAGCTGTGCAGCCGGGGCTTTGATGCCAGGTCTGCTCAGCGGTTTGATCTCAGAACACAGAAGCCTGCACCAACAACACAGAAAGAAAGCAGGCTGGTTTGGCAGTGGTGTGGTTCAGATGGTGGATCAGGGGAAAGACATGAATTATCCCTGATGTGAAGACCCAGAAAAACGAGCAGTGATCACACGCTGAGGGGAATCTCCTCACGCTCTGTCTCCTTTTTTTTTACATTAATTATCATAAAGGGCCTTAAAGGGGCAGTGTGTAAGGTTTCTGTCAATTTTGTCACTTCTAAACGTATTACAAAACAATTACATACTGACATTTCCATGAATGTATAATCACCTAAATATGTGTATATATATATATATATATATATATATATATATATACATTACCCTTGAATGAGCCCATTCATTTGTATTTACACGAGGGGCGGGTCCTCTCTATGGTGGCCGCCATTTTTTTGTAGTTGCCCACAGTGGACGTAAATTTTCTTCGGGATTAATAAAGTTGATTTGATCTTATCTTAGAGTGGAGAGCATCTTTAGAGTTTTAATGACAACTGAAGATGATCCATAGGTTCTCCTACAGGTTCAGAAGGGTGAGGGTGAGGTGATGAATGCAACATGCAACTTCACCTCTAGATTTCACCAAATCGTACACACTGCACCTTTAATCCGAAAATCTAATCTTTGATATCACAGATCTACAAACTTGCGTAAACATAAAAACATCAGAAACCATCTTTTCCTTCCTTTCTAAAACTTAATGTAAACCAGACGTTGATGTACTGGCTTTGACTGTGATTATATATTTTACTCTGCTGGACTATAGAGAGAACATTGTAGTATAGAAGAGGTTTTCTGAGTATTCTTGATATCAAACCGTCACCTGTACATTTGCATTTCATTGTGAATTCTAATACCTCAAAAGCGCAAACATGAAAAATAAGTATTTCTAATTCAGTACAGTTGGAGACAAAATGGAGCCAATGAGGGACATTGTTTTACTGAGTGTTTGATTTCATACTTTGTGTGTGAAGCCAATTTGAAAACGGAGATAAATGATTGGGTTTATTTTGCTCACAGCAGGAGGGAAACCTCTGGGACGTGGATGTGTGTAATCTTCTTATCAGGCAGAAAAGCTCATGATTCAACCAACACATTAGAAAACATACACTCTTACTTCTTGAATATTTAAAATGATCATGGTTCTATTTTTGAATAATTCAGATGGTATTAAATTATACAATGAGAGATAGTAAAATGAATAGAATATAAACAATAAATGTATAATTACATTTGTATATTCAGAAAGTACTTGATAATTCATTCAGAAATAAGAATTAGGGAATGATGGTTAACAAAGATATATAACACAGATATTAACAAAACACCACCTCTTTTTTACCACTAGAGTGAGTCATGAGCCTGTACATCACCTTCGTGGAAAATGACATCACTGAATTTAGTTCTGGTGCATTTTCAGAGCAGTTATTTATGATATTGTGTCTGTTTCATGTAGTAAACAAGATGGAATCAGCTCGCTCACACAACATGGCCGTCTACCGCTGATAAATGGGACAATGTCAAAATTACAAATTGTCCCTTTAAGCAATAACCATGATATAATACTCTTGTATCGGGGTTTCCTGCTGGCTGTGGATGTATGCCGTGTTCCCTGGCAAAGCCTGGTATTTGATCAAACCGATCCCTGTGCTGCTGTATGCCGTACTCCCACTCCTTTGACATTTCTATATTTATAGAATAAATCAGGGCTGGGGCAGGCCTTGTCAGACTGACATTTTGTCCATATTTAGAACCCAACAGTCACTTCCTCCCTCGGATCATCGTGTCAGTTTCCTCCTTCGTCTGAACGACGATAATTCCTCAATCAGCATGTGATGAGATAAAAAAAAAAAAAAAGAAAGACTTGGCAGCTGTCACACATCATTGGGGAGGGGGAGCCAGACGTCTTAAGGGTCCATGATAGAAATTTAATGAGATCTCCTCTGTACGCCGTGGCAGTTTTGTCACAGCTGGACTCTGAATGGTTCAGGGGCCTCGCTGGGGATCCTTCTCTGTAAATCGTGTTATTTGTGTATGTATGGTTAACTATAGCAGCACTTAGCTACATGCTCTGGTTAGCAGAGGGGAGTTCAGGCAGGAATCGGGGTGAAAGAGAGTCAAGCGGTGACTTTCATGTCGGTCCAGAACCTCCACCCCTTCTTCTTATTCTAACAGGATAATGGAGAATATGGTAGCATGACTTATTCAGCGTGGCAGCGTCTCTCTGTGACACATCCCTGGGTACGAGGAGGTGACTGAGAACCCGTGCAGAAGTGGGGAAAAGTACATGTGTGCCTTCCACATCAATGTTTCAGGATCTGTTCACTCCACTGCTCCACGCTGCCGTTTAGCTTCAGGCCGCCGGCAGACGCAGCGTCGATCCAGCGCTGCTGTGAAGGGAAGTCTTCTACTGTACTTTCTGCACAAAGCAAATGAAGCCAAGGCTGTTGGCCTGTTCTTTTCCTTACATTCAACGTCATTCAGTCAGAACTCATATCGGGGGGGGGGGGGTCTCAATATGCTATGAAGCAGTGATTTTGGACCCATTTTCCGTGGGTCGCCGGCCAAATAATCCCGTGCTTTTATTTTGACGAGGATTTTGTATGCGTTTTTTTTCTGATGTCTCTTCACACTCCTTAACTGTAGGTGGCGATAATTCCTTGTGATGCTAATAGACACCTG
>JAFBJT010107471.1:96060-116099 GCA_016785325.1 Chascanopsetta lugubris | reverse complement strand
CCCCACCACCACCACCCCCCCCCCTGGATTTTTCAGACTTCCTGCATTTTCTTTTGGTTCTTGTGTTAATGGCGTCAAAGAGCATTTTGCTGTGTTGTGTGAACAGGTTAAAGATGTTCAGAACGGGGTGTAAAACAGACACATTGCATAATAGCCCTCCATCTAAATGACTTATTAATCAGGTCATTTCTACACTGTGGCTTTAATTCTGGGAAGTCTCTCTAGAAATGTAGCCCGAGGATTTGTGGCTTCGCTTGAAAAATCCAAAAATATTCATTTCTGCACTTTAAGATAGATACATATGGAGCCTTTCTGTATGCAGAGCAATTTTTTATCTATTTCCGAGGCTCGCCTAACAGAGGAAAAATAGCAAATGTGTGTTTCCACTTTGCCAAAGGCAGTTTTTGAATTAATTTGACTTATTCTTCCTGTACTCGTGATAAGGAGATGCATGATAGGAGAGGAATTTCAGTCTGTATGGGACATTCTCAACCCTGCGACAATTGCAGCTATTATATACATATTAATACAGACTCTTGAACCTCTCACATGAGCAGTTTACCACTGCAGTTACACTGTAAAATATAAAGATATATTCAAGATACTTTTTGAGGATGTACTTCATGAAGAAGACTTGGAATAATCGTTAAATAGCTTCTGTCGTTAGAAGTGGCAGTTATCGTTAAAACTCAACAGATGTTTAATATGTCCACTCTGGGCTAATGTAAAAACATGGCTGCCCCCACAGGGTGGACCTGTGCCTGGTGTATATATACATTAAAGGGCTCATTTGAGGGGTGATGTAAAAAGCATGTCATACATTGTGGTGATTATACATTTGTATTAATATTATATATATATTGCAGTAAACATTGTCCTCCGGGATCAAGAAGCACAACTTTTCGCGACATCAGAGCAAAAAAAAAACACGTGTTTTAAACCGATCAGCCACTTGAAAGAAAATGCTGAGACCTTTGATAGGCCACATGAGACACGCGGCTAAGTAATAGAGGACACATTTCCCCCTGCTTTTATCTCTCTTCACACCTCAGGGACATAATATCCATGCATCTATAATCCCATTATTGTGACCTATTTGTCACAACTTGCAGAAAATCCCGCCGCCCCAGGCTAAAACCACCCTTCCGTCTATCTGCCCTTACATTTCTGAATAGATGCATCCGGGGCATGTTGCGGAGGGAAAGAGTGCAATAATTGAGCCTAAATAGCCAAATTCATTAATTTGATTGTTGGCGACAGCGGACCTCTCGACAGTGTAATTAGGAGAGCTAATGGATGGAAGCATGTTAAATCCATCAATGCTAATGATAATTGCTGTTTGGGAAAGCCCCGCAAACGTGTGGCCGAGGCTGCGGCAGAATCACATCCAGGCCCAGAGATCTAAGAACATGACAGATCCGACTCTTCAGACGTCAGACCGGTGCAGCTGCGCCATCTGGGCGGGTTGTCTACATCTTTTCATCCATCTTTTTTAGCCCCCATCCATCCGTCCATGTGGCAGAGCACAGCAATGGTGGCCCTCTCCCCTACGCCGACAGGGAACCACTTCTGAACCCAACGAGTCTGATTGGCCGGTGGTTTGTCCCGCCCACTGAGTGGGCGGAGATGGCTTGAAGGTGCAGTGCGTAAGACACGGTGACGTCTCGTGGTGAGGTTGCTGGTTGTATCCATCACTTCACCTTCACCCTCTCCCTTCTGAACATGCAGCGGAACCAATGTTCGCTCTGTCATTAAAATCCAAAAGATGTTTAATATGTCCAGTCCGGGCTACTGTAAAAACATTTAGGTGAGTACATTAATTCATGAAAATGCAAGTATGCAATTTATTTTTAATTTTTTTTTCCAAGTGACAAAAACAACCAAAATCGTACACACTGCACCTTTATTTAAAAAAAAAAAAAAAAAAAATTAAATAAAATAAAAGGCCTGAATTTTCATGCCTCGTGGTCAAGCCTCTGGTTTAATGATGGGGTCTCGCCATTCCTTAAAAGTCTTAACCAGAGTTCCCACTGAGGTTAATGATTGTAGCTGGGACCTGGTTTACTGCCCCCGTTCCTCGTCAGCTGTCCAGGGAAGCTGACGTCACCACCGGACTGGCTCCGGTGAAAGGAGGGAGCTTGTTATTCTTGTTCAGGTTAATGAATGTCACATGCATGAATAGGAAGGAAAGCCTCCAAAGAGAGACCATTTTATTGCAGCCATACATCCACTCCAGGCTCGGAAGAAGTTCATCTCGTCTCGAGCCCCATTGTACGAGCGTTAATGATATTTCCCCGGGAGCCCCAGTGACCGTTTGTTCGCTGAGATTCATTAAGACGTGTTTGTCTGTAGAGTTTTCTGACAGCTGACAGACAACAAGGTTCCCCTCCCCCCCCCTCCCCCCCCATCCCCCTCCCCGCTAAGCCTCCCTTTGGCCTCACAGAGCCGTCCGAAGCCATGTTGTTGGGAGGGGGGTGGGGTGGGGGGGCCCCTCCCCACCTGTGTTGCTCAGAAATGTTTTGACATGTTATAGGTAGCACGTTTTCGTGCAACAGCGATATTACGCCATGAGAGGCACGGAAAAAGGGAAAAAACGCCCGAGGTATGTGTCAAGCATTTGTTCTGCACAAAGCTGAGAGAGGGTAATAGCACAGAGAGAGAGAGAGAGGGAGGGAGAGAGAGAGGGGGGGGGGGGCTCCACATTGGTTGGAGCTCATAAATGGCCTGATTAAGAAATCAAACCAACTGTTTGAGGCTTATCCACTCTGTCACAGCATTGCCCCGCTGCCTCCGATTGTCTCTCTCTTTGTGGGACCATATCAAGCAGACGTTTATGGAGGGAGGACAGACTCTTTTCCATGGGAAAGCTCGGGGCAATAAAGCTGTTGCACTGCGAGACGGGTGGTTGGTCGTCATCTCTCCGGCTCTGCGAGGAGGGCTAATGTTCTCGTTTGACACTGGCCGATTGCTTTCTCTCTGCGCCCGCAGAAACACTGTGAGCTAATACATTTGAATCGGTGAAGCGAAGGTCGTTGAGAATTACATTCGCCGCCACCGACCCCCCGACCGTACCAACACCCACCACCCCCCCACCCCCACCCCCCACCCCCACCGCCCAACCTCCCTCCCTCTCTCTCACATCTTAATTTCCCCACTGGATTGGCGAACACTTTTCACCATTAGCACTGTGGGAGGCCTCTTGGTGTACGTGTCGGGGTGTTTGTGTGTGTGTGTGTGTTTGTGTGTGTGTGTGTGTGTGTGTGTGTGCGCACTGACAGGCCCACCCACACCTGAAGCAGGGTAGACAGATAAATGGATGTGTAGCTGAAGCGGATTGTATTGTACATGAGGAATAAGAACAGCAGCAGAACAACACTGCACAGGCCTTTGAGAGGAGGATCCAAGGTGAATATGACGGCACGCTTCAAAGGCAAAAACCTGAAATGTGGCAATCTTTCTTAATTTTATCGTTTATTGTCCATTTATTTACTTTTTTTTGTATACTTGTTGTTTTTAGTTGTGTAGCTAAAACAGGAAAACAGCAAAGTATGGCCCTTTTACTATAAATACATATAAATACATGTATATGTATATGTATATGTATATGTATATATATATATGTATGTATGTATGTGTGTGTGTGTGTGTGTGTGTGTGTGTGAGTGTATATACAGTGTTTTCCCTAGGTTCACATGTATGCATGTTTTCCTTTAGTTGGTTGTGTGGGGGGGGGGGCAGTGATATATATATATATATATATATATATATATACATACATACATACATACATACATACATACATACATATATATATATATATATAGCAAGTCCCCACAGGTGTATATAGGGAAGGATTAGAGCCACATTTAACACAGCTGGCAACAGGAGAGCCTTCCATGGGCGTCAAAGTGGCCCGCCAAGCGTTTCCCATAATGTCTTCCAGATGATATGGGCCCAGATAAAGCCGGTGGACCCGGTGGTGCAGAACCACTCGAGTTCTAGCCCACGCACCACGTCATTAAGTCCCAGATAGAGACGTTTTTCGAAGTGTTGTCTTCCTTACGACCCCCTCCAGAGCATTCACCGCCTTCCATCTGCATCCTGTCTCCCGCTGCCTCACCGTTTACGAGGGCCATGCGCGCTGATAACGCACCAGGCTGGAAATGTAATAAACGGCTTCTCGGGAGATGCGAGGAGTCGGCGTGGAAGCCACAATGAGATGATTTCTCTGGTTTGGACGGTGAACAAAGACTCTCCGAGGACAGGCTTAATGAAAGCATGAGCTGATTGGCTTGTGTCCACATGCGTTCTGTCTGTGAGAGCCGCGCACACACACTCTCGTTTGCGCATATGTCAATGGCAACAGAATAGCACACACACACACACACACTTGCTCAGCTCCTTCAGCTGTGCTGCAGCTTGCTCTTCTCTCCCTCTTCATCTCACGGACGCATCTTCGTATCAATTTTTTAGGCGTCTGGCAACGCTCAGCTCTTGGCAGTTGCAGGGGAGGAGTCAGATAGCTGCTGCAGAGACAGAGGCTCTGAGGTGAATTATTAGTCTGCTGATAGAGCAGAGCAGAGCCGCAGAAAGATTGATGCTCTCGGTTGTGAGCTGTGAAGCGGGAGGAGAGGAGAGGGTGAGGAGAGGAATCAGGAGAGGGGTGAAATCTGGAGACGGGAGGAGAGGGAACTCGCTGCTGCATCACGGAATATTCTGCTCAGTCTGTTTTGATGAGCAACGGCCCCCTTTGATAGAGGGAAACACAAGATATCACAAAAATGCCTTTCGAGGTGCAGCGTGTGAGATTCGATGACATCTAGAGATGAAGTTGCGTTGTCTCCATCACCTCACGCTCAACCCTTCGGAGCATAGCGGAGAACCTGAGGCAATGACTTCAGTTGTCGTTCAAACTCAGACGATGTTTTCACGTCCAATCTGGGCTGCTGTAAAAAAATAAATAAATAAATAAGAGACCGAAATCTCGCACACTGCACCTTTAACTTCATTTTCGCTGCGAGAACTTAACTCGACAATGACATCATTACAGCACAAACGCAAGTCTTGCTTCTGGGGAGTCCCTCTAAAGGGAATAACGACCGACTCTCCGCCAGTTAAGTCTCGAGGCCGAGGAGGAGGATAACATCGTAAGCACCATGTGAAAGCAGTGTATTTTTTTAACCAGGCTGCATCTGATAAAGAGGGAGCTGAAACAAAGTGGTGCTTGTGAGGGACATGCCTCTGAAAACCCAGAGAGGAGGAGGAGGAGCCAAATAACTCGAGCAGGGGATTTCTCCGAGCCAGCGACGGAGCTGAGGCGAGCAGGGCCGCTGAAGGATTTGGAGGAGTTGGAACTAAAGTGGAGGAGGCAATGTTTTGGATGAGACTTGTAACTCAGCTCCAACGTCCACACGACTGGGGCAGAACGGGGCTCAATGCATCAGAGCCCAGTGGCAGTTGTTGGATTTAGAGACGGGCAACGGCCTTTTCGGCTCATGCAGGACCCGAACCTTTTACCTGAGGCGTTTACCAGGTGACCTTTCATGTCCTGCCCGTCACCTCACCCTCACCCCTCTGAACATGGAGGAGAACGACTTCAGTCGTCATTACAACTCGAAACACGTTGAGTACGCCCACTAAAAACACGGCGGCCCCCCCGTAGAGGGGAACGCCTGCCAGCACGGACCACGAGAGTTCCGCACCCCCTCGAAAGTCTCCATCGCCCGTTGGATTTCTGTGGTTTCAACTCGAGGCAGGTGGAAGAAAACCATTTTCATTGGAACACCAGTGCGTGTGCACACATGTTGAGCCTCACCTGTGGGACTTGGCCCATCCCCAGCCATCATTCAAAGTGCAAGATTGCCCTTTTTGTGCAGAATCCTGTCAATTAAGGGAGCGGCAGAGGAGGCCCCGTGTTTTGACAGTAATTTGGGAAGCTTGTAAAACAGACAAAATAGGCCCCTTCGCCCGGAGGGCACATATTTTCTGGGGGAACAAAAGGAGCGTGTGTGCGACTGCCCGCTCACCTGTTGCACATTACGCGTTACATATCTCAGAATTCATTCGGTCACCGAGTCGGTGTGCACCATCTGGTTTGTTGTGGAAATGGAGGAGCGTGGCTGCAGGTCATCGGGGTTTGTGGCGGGAAAAGAAAGTTGGAAGCCCCCGTCGCCGTTCAGAACTTTGCGTGAACAGACGTTCTGGGCAATTAGGAGCTGTGGAAACCTGAGGCAGAATCTGCTTTGAAAGGGCGCTGGCCTCGTCCCTCACAGTCAAAACATGGCACGGAAAAGTCATCTGATTCAGCGCGTATAGGAGCAGGGGGAAGCCAAGTCTCCCTCCGTTTTTCCCCCCTTAACGACTGCCGGAGAACATATACAGTGATAACCAGAGGCTGAGACCACCCTCACTGAGAGACGTTACGTCTCCTCTGCCATCCGAAGGTTGGCATTTGATGTTCTTTGTGTGTGTGTGTGTGTGTGTGTGTGTGTGTGTGTGTGTGTGTGTGTGTGTGTGTGTGTGTGTGTGTGTGTGTGTGTGTGTGTGTGTGTGTGTTTTCATTAGGGAGCTGCTTTCCCCTTTTGCTCCCAAACTATGTGACCATTTAATTAGGCGGCTGCTCCCTTCAATAGCCGTGGGTCTGAAATTCCATTTGAAAATGATGTTTCAGTATGTGTGTGTGTGTGTGTGTGTGTGTGCTTGCGTGTGTGTGTGTGTGTGTTTTAATTGCTTTACCACCTGCTCTGTCTATACACTACTGTATAATCATTTAGTCTTGTAACAGTCACACACACATGCATATACACACACACACACACACATAGTGTCTGTGTGTTAAAGGTGCAGTGTGTAAGATTTGGGGACATCTAGAGGTGAAGTTGCATGTTGTATCCATCACCTCACCCTCCTGAACATGCAGGAGAACCAATGGTGGACTTCAGTTGTCATTAAAACTCTCGATTTTTACTTCTGTAAAAACATGGCGGCCCCCGTAGAGAGGACCCGCCCTTCATGTAAATATGCCTTAATGAGCTCGTTTAACAGTAATAGAAGAAAATCAAATATATAGGTGATCATAAATTAATGTAGTCGTTTAGTAATATTTTTTAGAAGTGACAAAGATGAACAAAATCTTATACACTGCACCTTTAAAGAGACACAGAGACAACTGTTCACTGAGGTTCAGGAGTTAAAGCTGTTACATAAACCTGACCTCAGCACTACTCTCCCTCCCTCCCTCTCTCTCTCTCTGTCTCTCTCTGTCTCTGTCTCTGTCTCTGTCTCTGTCTCTCTGTCTCTCTCTCTCTCTCTCTCTCTCTCTCTCTCTCTCTCTCTGTGTTTTAACCTGAGACCTCATTAGTAGACCGTGTTTTATTTCCACTACATTACCTGCACAATGTTGCACTGCTCTGTTTGTGTGCGCCCCGTTTGTGTGTACGACTGTGTTTGTGTACATGCCGCACTCGCACAGTGTAAACACCGTTTGAGTGGTGCTCTGATTGCCGACCAATGAAATTTCATTCAACCAATCAAAAAGCGCAGAATGCCGTGATGTGGAAAAGTGGCGCTGACGCCGGCTGTGTCCTCCCCTCGTTCAGGTACGATTACGTGGAGGTGCGAGATGGCGTGGACGAGAGCGGTCAGCTGGTGGGAAAGTACTGTGGGAAGATCGCACCCTCTCCGGTGGTCTCGTCCGGAAACCAGCTCTTCATCAAGTTCGTGTCCGACTACGAGACCCACGGAGCCGGTTTCTCCATCCGATATGAGATTTTCAAAACAGGTGAGTGGATGAAAACAGCTTTGTCAGCCATTTCCAGCAAATCAGGCAATAGAGAACATGTGCCAAACTTGTGGCCCGTGGGCCAAATGTGGCCCGCCAGATCGTTTGATGTGGCCCGCGAGAGCTTAAAGGCAAATAACTGTCTAAAAATAAAAGTCTAAAGCAAACATTGTTACTTACACGAGCCACTTTTTATGTGTGGCAATATATTCAGTGTGTTTACAGGTGTAACATGTATGGAAATGCATGTAGAATATTTGTAACTTAAATAAACAATCGATTTATAAATAATAATCAAATATGAGGACGGTTATTTGGCAGTGCGTTAGGTAGAAGTCACATTTAGTCCCACAATTAAATCTGGCCCCTTGAGAGCAACCAGAATGCGGATGTGGCCCTCGGTGAAAATGAGTTTGACAGCGCTCCCATCTATTTCAAACAGCTACAACTCCATGGAATAGAAACACTTGTCATTTCTACTCTAAAATCATAGGAAATGCCTCTGATAGCCAATCACAAAATATCTCATTTATTGATACAGTAAATGATACTGCAGCGTAATACGATATAAAGTTCTGAGAATGGGGCGAGAGGGAGCCGCTGTGTGTAATTTCATGCTTTGTTTGGGATGTAGTGGAGGCAGCAGAGCATCAAATTATTCACTCAACATGGCAAGCAATATGTTGGATTCCAGACCAATGAATCATAGTCACACATGTTCCTCACTTCTCCCAGTTTGTAGCCTGTTTGAATAATTGCACAATAAGCGGGGGCATAATTCACTGCGCTGTGATTGGACCAAACGTCGGTGTAGCATCAGATGGCAGGTCAGGACTAATGCCGCAAGGACGTGAACCTGCCATTTTAATCGATGACCAGCTGGATGTGAAGGAAGTGAGCTCAGTGGGCGGAGTTAACCACTCGTTTTCGAAGTATTTAGTCTGCGTGAGGGTGAAGGTGAGGCCATGAATACAACATGCAACTTCACCTCTAGATGTCACCGAATCTCACGCACCGCACCGTTAAAGCACAAACAGAGTTTTATGGGAACAAAGACTTTGGTGCTCGCAACCGCTTTCTGATTGGACGATCTTGATACGGCCTTTGCTTATTAATTGCCTTGATGATGTGACCCCCTTGAAAACAGTGAGCATCGGCCTCAGCAAACGTACAGAACTCAACAATTACAATCGCATTCGTCAGGAGTCGTCGACCCTGTTGTTTTGCAGTTTGAGTCAAAATTGTACGACGATGCACTTGTTTCTATTTGTCGGAGATGAGCTGTTTTTAAGTCATTTCTCCGATTGGTTCTTTTCCGTGAACGGTGAGCGAGGGGCTTCATGATGTGTGGGATTAAAATGGAAATGGAGCCAAACAGATGCATATAATTATAGTATGTCATGTTTTGAAGTGGATTGGTTCTGGTATAGACGGAGCCCGAGGTTCCTTCTTAGCTCTTGATCCTAAAATAAGAGCTCTGGGTGAATCTCGGCGGGAATCCTGTGTGATTAAGCGCACGTTTCCGCGGGAGCGGTCTGTCTTATCAGAACACGGCACAACATGAGGGAGTAAACCACGTCGGTTGGCTGCCGGCTTTGTTTAGACTAAATGGAGCGGGAGGAGGACAACGCGTATCTGTCGAGTGAGTAGCAGGCAGACAGGTGCCACAGACGCCACTTTCATTCATTAACCTCAGTTGCTCTCTATTAGACGGCCCCCCGTGACCCCGGGGACGAGATGAACGGCCCGGCAACGTCCCTCCTTTCCTTTTAATCTGGGCCCCGGTGTTTGTGCGTCGGAGCTCGCGCTCGTCGCCATCACGGCCAGGGCAGCTGGACGAGTGTGGGTCCATTTGCAGGATCAAAGTGACACTCCAGCCCCCCCAGCCCCCCCCCCCTCCCCCCCGACGTACACAGACTCATCAACGCTCCCCTCGACTGGTTAAATTGACTATATTCTCTATATTTCCCGTCCTCGGCTATTAGCCAAAGCTGACTCCAAATGAGGCGTGTTCGAGGCCCAGTAATGATGGGGGAGAAAACGCTGAGCGCACTTGTCAGGCATGTAGATATGAGGAAGTACAGATGCAGCATGAACTACGCATGTAATAGTTGATAGAAAGCCAGAAGGAGAGAGTCGACGCTCGATGAGAATCTTTGTTTTCTCGCTGATGGATTCCGAGGGGAAATCAAGGCTGCTGGAGATCAAACCCCAGCTCCAAGTCCCCCCCCCCCCCCCCCCCCCCCCCCCCCCCCCCCCCCCTCCCCCCCCCCCCCCCTCCCCCCCCCCTCTCCCCCCACCCCACTTCTTTTGCATCCTCACTTGATCCGAGCTTCCATTCTGCTTTGCACTCACTGGAGGTTTTTTTCCCGCTACCGTGCCAAGAACAGGTCTCAGAGATCAATTAACAGCACTGTTTGATAAAGGCCGAGAGAGCAGATAGCAGGCAGAGAGAGAGAGAGGGAGAGAGAGAGAGATACAAAGCTAGTTTATTAACTCAGCTTATCAACAAGCAGGGTATTAGTTGGGAAAACATTGGGTTGGCTAACACATGTAATGTTAATGATGGCACACAGATGGCCTGATTACGGATGGAGGAACGGAAGGCTGGCGCTGTTGCATGCCAATGAAGGCCGGCGGAAAACAAAACAAACTGATTATAGGCGCGGAGATCGGTGGAGGTCCACCTCGGAGACTGTTGGCACCTTTCCTCCCGGGGTTGAACGGGGAAGAATATAAAGTAGAGCGAGTAAAGACTTAAAGGTGCAGTGTGTGAGATTTTGGTCATTTTCGTCACTTTTAAAACGACTATGAAACAATTACATACTGACATTTTCATGAATTTAGAATCAAGTAAATGTTTTCTATCCCCCCCCCATTACCCTAAAGTGAGCCCATTAATGTATATTTACACGGGGAGGGGGGTGGGGGGGGCCTCTCTATGGAGGCCGCCTTGTTTTTAAAGTTGTAAAAGTGGACGTGATGGCTACAACATGCAACTTCACCTCTAGAGGTCACCAATTCCTACTGACTGCACCTTTAAATGTAAGATCAAATGCCAAATGTTTACCCTTTTCAGCCGTAAACCACGTTAATAGACCTTCACACACATGCATGTACTTCAACGTGTTGGCGGTTGTAGTGTTGGCTCTCATCAGCGGTAGCGTGCGAAGCGTCTAATTGGAAGGGAACAGGTTGTTTTGCGGCTCTCTCTGGCCACGCCCACATCAGTCGCTACGCCACCACTCCGCTCCTCCGTCCCATCCAGCCATCTTAATTAGCACGGGCTATTTATTTTATAGTCTGCAAATTGGCAGCCTCGCTCCACTGGCTGTAGTCTGGCAAGAAGGGACGGAAGGGTGGGAGGGAGGAAGATGGTGGGAGAGGATGAGGAGACAGACAATCAAGGGGATTGGAAGTATTCTGGGTGTTTGTTTGTCTTTTGTCCTCCAGCTGCAGGTCGTCATAAAACGCTGAATTAAAAAAGAAGAAAAAGAAAAACTCCCCTGCCTCCTGGTCCGTGTCACTCAAAGTTGGCTCTTGCTCTCAGTGCAGCCTCAAGTGGATGAACGGGTGGATGGATTCAAGGATGAAATACACCACTACGATGGAAAACAGTTACGTCAGTTAAATACAGGACCAACAACCAACACATTTTTTTGTTTGGGTCTGCACCAAATTCGAGCACTTCCCCAATTGGACATACTTTTTTTTTTTTACCTCGGAATATCTTGAATTATTTGTTCCAAGATATGCACGAAAGGAGCCCCTCCTCCAACACTCTTCATAGTAATCCATCCCATAGTTGTTTTTTCCAAAACACAACCAACCAACCAACAAATGGACATGGTTGAAAATATAACCTCCCTTGCAAAGACTGCAGCAACCAGCAAGATGAAGACTAAATATTGTCCAACCTTTCCTTACAGGAGCAGTGTGTGAGATTTGGTGACATCTAGAGGTGAAGTTGCATATTCTATCCATCGCGTCACTCCGAAGCATGCAGGCGAACTAATGGTTGCCCTCGGTTGGCATTAAAGCTTAAAAGATGTTTAGTACGTCCACTCTGGGCTACTGTAAAAACACGGCAGCCCCCGTAGAGAGGATGCGCTCCTCACGTCAATATACATTCATGGGTTCATCCAAGGATGATGCAAAAAAAAAAAAAAAAATACAAGATACATGTAGGTCATTTTTCATTCATGAAAACATCATTTATTGCATAACATTTTGATAATGCCAGGATTCCATTTGAAGTGTTTCTCGACACATCCGTCCTCTTCAGTGTATTCACGCACACAGGGCACATGTTTTCCTTTAACAGCGCGGCAGCGCTCTCCGAGCCACATCAAGGCCGGCCGAGGGCCCGTTGAAGTGGGCGCGGAGGCAGAGATATGGCCACCGCTCGCCTCCCCGCTCCCACCTCCACCCAAACCCATCTGCCTTTCGTCACCGTTACTCAGCGGGACGACTGCCTGTGGCAGAGCTGCCATGTTTGTCGGGTTGTTGTGTCACCGTGATGCGGTGATGCGCACGCCAGTCAAAACGCTCTCAAGGTGGGTCCGTGTGTATTTGAGTGGGGTGGGGCTGCTTTTATGGGCGGCACGCCCTGATGGCGTCGGTCACATCTGGCATACTGTCATCGCACGCGCTGCCCACATGGAAACCCAGGACAACAAATCTCTTGAAGGGGAGCCGGAGGGAGCCGGCAAGCCTCGCACCCCTAGCCTTAACCCCCCCTCCACCCCCCCCCGCCCCCCGCCCACCCCGATCCCAACGGCACTGAGTCGTCTCTCATTGGAATTGGGAGAGGTTGACATTCCACTGAATAAAACGTGTTCAGCCTCAGGGCGTGTGTGTGTGTGAGGGGGGGTGGGGTTAACCTGCCTCTCCATCTGTTTGAATGGCCCATACACCACGGGCTTCAGGTTAAGGTTTGATTTAGAGTTGAAAGAGTTAATTCTCCCGAAGCAATTAATGCCTGACATGAGAATGGGGTAGGTGGGGTGTTGGGTGGGGGGGGGGGGGGGGGGGGGGGTGGGGGGGGGGTGGGGGGGTGATTGCCAGGGGGCAGAGGTGGGGTGTGCCGGGCTAATGATCAGCCAGAGAGCAGCATGGAACATAAACAGTGGTGATTTACTTAGTGGTCCAAGAACAACACCTTCAGTCTCTTTGGCTCCGGCCCCTAATAACCCCAACGAGAGGGAGAGGGAGAGCGAGAGAAAGAGAGAGTGAGAGAGACATGAAAAAAATGGGAAAACATGTAGAGAGGCAGAGAGAGACCCATTCAAACATGAAAATAGCAAGAGGCTGTCACATTTAATGCCTGTTCCTCGGCTCCGTGTTGTTCTAATGATGAACGCCCAGTCTCCGCTCGGCTCTCAGCACTTAGAGACACGGCTTAATAGAGACATAGAGGACAAGTCATCAGGGAGTCCAACAGCTGAAAGGCCACTCGTTTCCCTTGAATGCTGAAACCATATTTATTTAACATGCATAATAAATCTCCCCCAGACCTGGAAAGACTGAAATCAGATCTCCATTAAATATCATTTTACTTGTTCTGTTAAACAAACTCCAATCAGTCAGCGAGTGAGAGGGACTGACATTTGTTTACACGCCCCCCCCCCCGAGGAGAAGGGCTCGACATAAAGTTAAAATAATCCATTACGGCCGGCAGTGAACATTAGAATCCCTGGTCAGAGGTGACCTCTATTTCTCTCCGCCTCACTTACCGTCGTAAACCCAATGTTTTTTTTCGAAGGTGCACGATTTTTGTCATTTTTATCACATCTAAAAATATTACAAAACAATTTTATACTGACATTTTCATGAGTTTTTAACCACCTAAATGTTTGTTTTTGCCATGACCCTTAAACGGGCCTATTAATGTGCATTTACATGAGGAGTGGGTCCTCTCTATGGGGGCTGCCATGTTTTCACAGTGGCTTAGAGTGGACACACCAAATATCTTCTGAGTTCTAATGCCAACTGAAGTCTGGGTTGCGTTCTCAGAAGGGTGAGTGCGAGGTGATGGATTCAACATGCGACGTCACCACTAGATGCCACCAAATCCTACTCGCTGCACCTTTAAAAGGAATTGTTCGAGCGATGGTTACACCACGGCCAAGCTCGTGTTGGTGTGTAAAGTCCAATCTGTCGCACAAACCATTTTTTCCGATTCCAAACCTCTCAAACATCGCCACGGAGGTGATGAATCCACCATGACGGCAACAGGGCGTGTAAGGGCAACTGACAACTGGGGGGTATTTGTCTCCACCAATGTACAAGACGCTGCCACCGAGGAGCGTGACCACTATCACTCCATGCCTCTCACACACACATCGGCACAAAAGCGTCCGGGGCGGAGCGGACGTGAGCCGGGGATGAAAGGGCCTCCCGTGTTGAGACGGCAGATAAAAGAGATCTGTTGGATGATTATCTCGCCGGTGGGAATGACCGGCGCGATCTGTCTTCCCTCGCCACTCGCTTTTGTTGACGTGTTGGCTCTGTCCTTCTCTTGAGGGTGGTGGCATCGATGGCGACGCGTCATGTGACAATAGAGGCGCCTCGCCCCGAGATGAGGCCGAGATGTGTTCAGTTCACTTCAAAGTCACGTCCGCATACCGAAAGGTGCAGTGTGTACGATTTGTTGACATCTTCTGGTAAAGTTGCGTATTGTATCCATCGTCTCACCCTCACCCTTCTGAACATGCAGGGGAACCTATGGTAGACAAGACCACTCTGGGCGATTGAAAAACATGGCGGCCCCCATAGGGTGGACCGGCTCCAGATGTAAATAGACATTAAAGGACTCATTTTGGGGTTGTGTACAAAGTAAGTCATATACATTTGTAAAAATGTCCATATAGAATTGTTTTGTAGTTCTATTTAAATAGATACAACTTACACACTGCACCTTTTAAAGAACGTCCATGTATCCCCATGAACCACAGTTGTGATATTAGTATGCGCACCAGTCTTCTGCTTGGAATTTCAGAGGTTTTCACTGTGGAACAGTTTCTGAAGACCGAATCTGTTCTGGTCAGCTGCTGCGCTGAGATAAGGGTCAAGGTGGGGGGCTGACGAAATGGACAGAGACCGGAGTTCTGAGCCAATATCCACAGGAAATTCAACACGCTGAACGAAATTGCGCCTTGGAAACTGCGGCCGTCTCCTGCTCTCGGCAACCAAGGGGCGCCTTTGTACACATCTGTAGTTGGGGGTCCCCCCCCCCCCCCCCGCCCCCCGCCTAAAATCCGGCTGACATACGGCACGGTGAAGTGCCGAACTTGCAGCATCTGTCCACCCGCTCACCCCGGGGAAGGCCCTTTCACTTTCTCCCTTTGGAGCAGAACCTCTGCATTTTCCCGGGGGAAATACGCCGGCTGGCTGGAAGGCAGCTAAATTAATGGCGGCCACTGTTCTCGAAAGCCACACTTTAGCCGCCACACTAAATGTCAACTCGCTTTCCAGTCAAAAACGCCGCTTGCCGTGGCTTTCAGCTCCGGAAAGAAAGAAAATCAAATGGCTCTCGCTCCTTTTCACTCACTCACTCACTCACTCGCCCTGCTGGTGGGCAGGGCTGACGTGGGGCCTGATGGTCTGGAATTAGGCGCCTGGCAAGATACTTGAAAGTAGTTTGCCACATTCATTTAAGCTGCAATGATTGAAGAATAGTGGCTCTATCTGCCCATAACTCCCCGGCAATTTTCATCCTGATTGGCACCATCTGCACCAATAATGCCGCCTGTCAGAGAAGCATGAAAAATGACATTATGCCGCGTGCAGATCTGCCTCTAATGGCTCCAAATAATTGCCGTCCTCTTTTTCGGCTTCCTGTCATTGTGTACGTGTGTGTGTGTATGTGTGTGTGTGTGTGTGTGTGTGTTGGTGTTAGACCTCTGGACTGGTGCTCGAGCCTGCATGGAGAACATGCCTTAATGTCCGCCTAGCTGCAGCTGCTAGCGTGTCACTCATTCCGAAATCGTGATCTCGCGATGCTCTGACAAGTGGCCGATGTGGGAAATGTGCGAATGCTCCCCATCAGCTGGAAGGCAGCTCTCCGGGGAGATGTGGATAAATATTTTGACTTTTCCCTCGTGTAAGAACGCGCGTGTTCGAGTGCACGCGTGTGTCTTTGCCCTCGCCTTCCATCGCTGACACGACCATTTTGCCTGAGCGCCTCTCAAATATTTTTACAGACGTGTACCGATGAGTGTGTCTGAATATTTTTTCCAGCATAAATCAAACTGTTTGTTCTCTGCTTCTGGTGATTGAGGCCTTTCGACCAGTGTTAACACGTGCGTTCCAGATGTCCCGGGAGTTACACATTTATGACGTAGGGACCAAACAATGTGATGTTTGTTCAAAGTTGAGACCCAGATGTTGATTGTGGTGAATGGGAGTAAGCATCAAGGTGGTCCCTGAATTGTGGGCCCTAAACTGCCCACTCCATTCAGTGGAGCAGCTGAGGGGCCACAGCCTCTCTCAGAACTCGGCGCACTTAACCAACACACTTACAAAAGACTCATCTCCGCCCTTCTCTTGTTTCCTCTCCTCCCCTTCATCCTCTCTGCAGGTCCTGAATGCTCCAGGAACTTCACCTCCAACAGCGGTGTCATAAAGTCCCCCGGCTTCCCGGAGAAGTACCCCAACAACCTGGACTGCACTTTCATGATCTTCGCCCCCAAAATGTCTGAGATCATCTTGGAGTTCGAGAGCTTCGAGCTGGAGCCGGACCCGACGCCCCCTACTGGTGTGTTCTGCCGCTATGACCGATTGGAAATTTGGGACGGATTCCCCGGAGGTGAGTGACTAGCGACCGGTGGATGTGTAATCTATCTGTTGATTCCAATGATCCTCGCCCAAACTGTTTGTGGCTCACATGTCTTCAAAACTGTTGATCTGGCTTTTTACTTGGCATCTGACTTATTCATTAGTGTCAAAGATAAGCAGCAATTTCTATATTTGCTCAAATAGGTACCAGTCCTCTACATCAGGGATTCTCAACTGGTGGGTCGTGACCCAAAGTTGGTTTCAGGTCTTTCGATCGGCAAAAAATAAGAAGAATTAACAAGAGGATTAAAAAAAAAAAAAAAAAAAAGAATGGGGATGCCAGCTACTTACATTCCTTAACAATAGGTGGCAATGATGCCCTGTGCTATTAAGAGACACCAGTTTGTTTTCATATGCTAATTGCCATGGCGAAATGCAAGTACAGCCCCGAAAATAACTGTACTAACGATCACTTCAAAGATGCTGGCAGCCTCGGTCGCGTGAACCTTCTGCCAATGTAAATATAAAAGGCAATTTACGATCTCAGTGGTAAAGACACAACACCTTTAATTTGAAGAATTGTCTTATATCACCATCAAACTGCACCGTCTTCTCATTAAATACTTTCGAGAAGAGGAAAATGCGCCTCTGTTGGGTTGCGGCTCGTCACGAAGGGTGGGTCCTGAACCCAGAGCAGTTGAGAAGCTCCGCTCTATTTTTTCACTCCCTATTGCGCTGCGTCCAGAAGTCGCCCCCTCTGTTTGGACATAGAAGAGTAATTGTCGGATGTAAAAAGCCCCAATGTCCTGTTGCTCTCCTGCACTGTACTGGGAAGGTTCCAGTGAACATCTCGACGCTGCATGATGGCATCACCTGGGCCAGTGGGCTCACTGCCTGGCAGAGCGCTGGCAGGGCTCCAAGAGTCTGTCGTCATGAGCTTAATGCTCGTTCATCGCTCAGTGCCAGACGCTTCCTGATTACAAGGGCCTCCCTCCCTTCCTCTTCTCTGTCACAGGTTGCATTGTGTTGGAAGATTTGTTAGTGTCACTACATTTGGGAATTCAGGGTCTAATGTAAGCTGTGATATTTAAGTCACGTGCCTGTCTGTGTCTTGATGCACGGTCCAAAGGGAAATGCACGGGAAATGACTCAAAGGGGATTTTCCTGTGAAAGTTTCAGCCAGGAGAAAAGTGTGTTTATTGAATCTGAACCAGTTTGGACCAGATGGGAGCCAGCGTCTCGGTCACAGGGCAAAGCAACGATGGGGTCAGACACACAATCAAATGTTCTCAAATCCATCTGCAGGTGTTTGAGAGAGGAGGAGGAGGAGGAGGATGGGGTCAGGGGATGTGGGGTGGGTGTGGGGGTCCGTGTTCAAAGCAATGCTGCCACAGCCCAGGATGAGACTTTGAACTCGGCCAAAGAAAAATCACCTCTTGAAGTTTTGATTTTTATCTTCCGGCGATTCCAAAGCCGGGTGCAGACGAGATGAAAGCCCCTCTCGCCCGCCTGTGGCTGAAAACTGAAAGGATTTCATGGAGAGGCGTTCAACCTGGCGGGTATCGGTATTCCGTCCTTACTTAAAGTTCAGTCCCCTCTGTGGATGGGAGCTGTGCAGCAGCTCACCCCTGGTTCCCAGACAGTGTTTCTGTGGCTCATTTGCATAATCTTCCCAGGAGGCGGGACATGTTGCAAGAGTGTTGATTAAGAGCTTGGAGAGAAGTCAATATCTCACATCATTATCACCTTTAAATACATGTCTTTACAAAATATACCCTAGGGCAGGAGTGGGCAATTCTTTTTCTGGGGGGGGGGGACACATAAGAAACCCTGATCCGTTGTTATCATTCCATAAAATGTATTCATATTTATTTATGTAGTATTTATATCATCTTTATTACAGTAACAATCATTCCAATCACCATCTTATCAGGACACAGAAATGGATGGGGTTGGGGTTTATATAATTAATCATAACTTTATGATCAGTAATCGTTAAATGTGTGTCAGGAAATTTATTTAACATTCGGCACAAATGATAATGAAAAATCATATTATTTGAGAAATAGAGAGTTTTGTTTTGTTGACAATAACCGTCGACGTGAATAAATAGGGCTGTAAACAGAGGCAACCGGACGCAGCTGGGATTGAAAGGATTTCAAAATAAGGCATATTTTGGCAAATTGTATCGAGCTTTCTTTATAAAACTGGAGAAATGTCCAGGTCTGCCCGAGGGAGGGAGGGAGGGAGGGAGGGAGGGAGGGAGGTTTTCTGTTGTTCGTCGGATTCTTTTTTTATTTACTGCGCAAAGGATCGACATACACCTGAATCCTTTGTACCAAACACAGTGTCTACTCAGAAACTCAACACCTCTGTTTCAGACTGACCTGGCGCCACACCCCTCTGCTGTTTTGACAGACTCGTGAAAAAAAAAATGTTTTAAAGCCACGGGTGGAAAACAGTGTGTTGGCTTTTGTCAGGCGGTTCCTGTGGTGTCCGCTGGATCGATAGTACATTATCACAGGAGGCTGGAGTTGTTTTATTTGTCGATGGTGTTCGGGGCTGGGGAGATGTCCGTGCAAATGCAGGCCCTCACCAAAGCACTGGGGGGTCACACACCCCCCCCCCCCCCCCCCCCCCCCCCCCCCCCCCCCCCCCCCCCCCCCCAAAGCACTGGGGGGTCCCCCCCCCCCCCCCCCCCCTCCACCCCCCGATGCCCCTCAAAGCCTTGCCAGAATCTCTACTCCCACATCTTTCGCCCCAGAGGAGCCAGGAAAGCGGCCAGGAGTTCGTAAAAAGATTCTTGGAGCCATGCAGATCATTTGAGAGATGGTGTTTATTTGTTCATGGCTTAAATGTCCAGCGTGTAGGATTTGGTGACATCCAGAGGTGAAATTGAGTGTTGTATCCGTCACCTCACCCTCCTAATCATGCAGGAGAACCTATGGTAGGCTCCAGTTGCCATTAAAACTCAGAGGATGCTTAATACGTCCACTCTGGGCTACTGTAAAAACATGGCGGCCCCCGTAGAGAGGACCCCCTACTCATGTAAATATACATTCATGGGCTGATTCAAGGTTATTATAAATTCATGAAAATGCCTGTATGTATTGTTTTGTAATCTTTTAAGAAGTAGGGGGAAAAAATAAATAAATAAACTGCAGCTTTAAAATCACACATGGATTCTCCCAAACTCCCGGGCTACGGAGATGAATCTGAGGCATGGGTTGTTGCCCTCCTGTAACTCCCTGAAGCCCCTCGGGCAGGAGCTGGGCTGGGGAGAGGCCGCTGATCACAGCGTCACTGATCACACGTGAAGGAGCGCACGCTAACAAATGTGCACGGATCAGAGGGGGGAGCGCGAGGTCATTGTGCTGTCTCGCTCTCCCCAGTTACCTCATCACTCCTCCTGCCGCCTTCACCCCCTCCCCCCCTCCCCCCCCCCATCCCTGCCGTCTCCCCATTCTGTCTGCTCGGCGGA
>JAFBJT010107471.1:81060-91060 GCA_016785325.1 Chascanopsetta lugubris | reverse complement strand
CACCAGTAGATGTCGCCAAATCGCACACACTGCGCCTTTAAAGATTCAGCTCTTCCATCCTCACATGGGGATAACTCGCATATTTCAAGTCCGCCAACAGTGCGCAGCCCCCCCCCCCCCCCCCCCCCCCCCCCCCCCCCCCCCCCCCCCCCCCCCCCCCCCCCCCCCCAAACCCCCCCATCCCCCCACCCCCCACCGCGCGCCCCCCCCCCCCCCCCCCCCCCATCACCACCACCGGCGGTGACACGACCGCAGCAGCAGCAGCTCTACCTCCACGACTCTGCAGCACGTTAGATTTATTAACAGAAAGCCTCCAGGCCTTGTAAAATGCCCAGACTGTTTTTCTTCCTCCGCTGTTTTTCGAACGTTTTTTGCTTCATCATTGAAAAGTTCGGGCCCCTGCTCGTTCCTCCAGGGATGAATAATAGAGCTGACCCAAAGCCAAATATTTGCTCGGGGAGAGCCATAAGCAAGCTTTCCCTTTTATTATTGCAATGAAAATATTGTCCCGGGGTCCCCCTGTTGCTCCTTTACACTAATTCGATCAGTGTGTGTGTGTGTGTGTGTGTGTGTGTGTGTGTGTGTACCTCGTGTGCATTCTGGACATTTTGAGTGGGTGGGAGGTTCGGGCAGGGCCCGTGTTGTCCTGACTGGTCTCCCTCCAGTTCTCTCGCTTTATGCCGCTCTTCCATTGCGCCGCCCGACTGCGCTCGGCTCGACTCGATACTGGGGCCATTTCCGTAACAACGGAGTGCCACCTCAACGGGGGCGGGGCCGTCACAGAAGGGTTCTATGGAAACTCCGGCTCTGTCGGTTACGTTGGCTCAAAAATCCCGCCGCACGCCGTCGGTCTGGGTGTTTGTCCGAGCCTCCCTGTGGTGGGATGTCGTTGTTCCCGGCTCCACGGTCGCGCAGTGGGAGCAGAGCTTCCGGGTGTCTGAGGAAACCCTGAGCTTCACCGGGCTTCGAATACGGCGAGTGGGATTCTTGCGAACGAGTCGGTCTCAAAGACGCGTCCCGGACGCCGCGCCCTGGCCAATCGGTGTCTTGCAGTGGGTCATGGTCTCGCTTTGAACCTCAGCCGAGCAGAAACTGAAAAACTGGAAGATGCAAAAAAAACGTGCCGTGGAAAAGCGGCATCGAAGCCTCTCGAAAAGCAACTGTCTCCAGTTTCCCTGTTCAGTGGCAATTTCAATGATTAGTTGTCCGTTGTTCCCGGCTCCACGGTCGCGCAGTGGGAGCAGAGCTTCCGGGTGTCTGAGGAAACCCTGAGCTTCACCGGGCTTCGAATACGGCGAGTGGGATTCTTGCGAACGAGTCGGTCTCAAAGACGCGTCCCGGACGCGGCGCCCTGGCCAATCGGTGTCTTGCAGTGGGTCATGGTCTCGCTTTGAACCTCAGTCGAGCAGGAACTGAAAAACTGGAAGACGCAAAAAAAACGTGCCGTGGAAAAGCGGCATCGAAGTCTCTCGAAAAGCAACTGTCTCCAGTTTCCCTGTTCAGTGGCAATTTCAATGATTAGTTGTCACTCGGGGTTTTCCTTGCGATAGTATTGATCCCATCGAGGATTTGATTTGGTTATAACGTCTGTGTTTTGAAGGGGAGGGGGGGGGGGGGGGTCCCCGCCTGACTAATCGAAGGGGAGGGGGGGGGGGGTCCCCGCCTGACTAATCAAATCAGAGCACCGAAACAGTCAAATTCAGCAGAAGGAGCCCAGTCCCTGTTTGCCAGATAATTTATGTTTTCCGAGGAGTGTGATGCTCTTGTGCTGAGCGCTCTGAGAAGCCCAATTATCACAAGTGGTATTAAAAGAGTCCAATTTTTCATTCCTCTTTTATCATCACGCCCGTCCACAGAGCTACAACAAGCTCTGGCCCCCCTCACGGCACGAACAAATCATCTCAGCGCGCCGTTACATGCATAATAATCAATTCATTATTTATTTCATTCCCAGGCTGCAGTTTTTCGGCCCAGGGTTTTTATTATTCATGACAGACGGCCTTTTGATTCCTGGGCATTTTTCCTTTTGCTCTGCTTTCTCTTCTTTAATTATTTTTGCTGAGCATAATCTAGATTTGCCATTCACTTTAATGCTGCCTCATTCTGATGCATGGAGAGGAGGAGGGGGGAGGGGGGAGGGCGGGAGGAGGAGGAGGAGGAGGAGGAGGAGGAGGAGGAGGAGGAGGAGGAGGAGGGCAAGACACTGAAGTCTGTGCACTCTTCTCTGGGTAATTAGATTGGTGTGGTTCAGCAATGAGTGCTGGGTTAGCCAGGTCATTAATCGGCCCTTTGGTGAACACAGAGATGGACAGATGTCCTTTGAGGGGGGTTGAGCAGAGAGTAATAAAAAGAGGCTGTAATCCCTCAGAGCCGGATTTCATTTTTTTTCCCCCCTTTCAGATCTTCTCATTTTCCCTCCTCTCTCTCGCTCCCTTGTTTTCCTCATACCTCTTGAAAATTTGGGCCTGCAGATCGACATCAAGGCGGAGGGAGATTTGTGCATATTATGTGGACACATGAGCCCTGGTTTTCTTTGAAGCATAAGAGGGTGAACAGCGGGGTCTTTGCAGCAAAACATAAATGAGGGTTCACCCCGCCCCCGGGCGACCCGGTCTATGGACTGATCCTTGCTTTATGAACCGAGGCTGCTTCGTCAAGGGAAAACCAGAGCGACCAAATTGTACTGCCCTGGAAGAGGAACCTCGATCTGCATGATACGTTTGTGTCCGAGAGGAAGGTTCAGACGTTCAGACTCACAGGATTTAGAATTTAAATTGTTCCTCTGGGGCCGTGACACGGCGAATAGCAGAGAAGCTGACACGGTGTGTTTTCAAATATGTCGGCTGCGGGATCCGATGGCCGCTTCGAGACACCGCAGCACTGATGAAGCAATAACAGTGAGACTGGCTCTCTGTCAGGAAGCGTCCATTGATTGCACATATAGAAACATGAATAATTGACAGTGTGATGGAGAGAGTGGACTGTCAATACACGAAAGCCTCTCTATTGAACATCTCATAATGGCAGTAGACTTTGTATGGACTGTGCACGATGACTAGCTTACAGCATTTTAACCTCCTACGCCTCCGTTCATTTGTGCGCTGCAATTCCACCATCTAGTTGTAATGGTCCCTGTCGTCCCGCACTAATTAATTGATCTGTATTGTGTTATAATAAGTGTTTAACCACGATAGTACACAATGAGCCTCCATACTCCGTAAAAGTAAAGTCAGCCATTTCCAGCAAAGCATGCAGTAGAGCACATGTGCCAAACTCGTGGCCCGGGGGCCGGATGTGGCCCGCAAGATCATTGTATGTGGCCCACGAGAGCTTAAAGGCAAATGATTGTCTAGAAAAAAAAAAAGTCTAAAGCAAACATTGACCATGAACTCTAGTTAATTGCACATGCCACTTTTTATGTGCAGCAACATGTTCAGTGTGTTTACATTTGCACGTGTATGTAAATGCATATACGATATTTGTAACTGGATAAATGATCATCGAGTATTAAGACAGTTATTTTAGCAATATGTTGTCGTCATCACATTTCATCCCACAAACCACAGCCCCTCGAGAGCAGCCGTACTTCCGACGTGGCCCCCGGTGAAAATGAGCGTGACACCCCTGTCAAAGAGTGTCGTTGGGGACAGCCGGTCGGGGGAAGGGCTTTCTGTTACGTAAACAACTCTGTGAGACCAGGGCCTCTTAACTAACACAACAAGTCTGACTTCCACCCTCCAACCAACCAAACAACCACTAATTATACACTTCCTCCCCAAAAGCACCAATGTGGAGAACTTTCTCGTCCCTGCAGCCCAGAGAAGAGTCGGTGTTCAGATGTGTAAACCAGCACCAAGTGCTTTCCAGTTCCCCGCAATGAGTTTGAGAAATGCCCCCCTTCACTGCCATTGTCCCTCAACTCACTTCCTGTCCCAGGTCCAGGGCTTCCTGCTATGTTTAGCTGATGAGTAATATGGACCAGTAATTAACAGCAGCTTCTCTGCTGATTAAGTGCACGAACGGAGTGGCTGGCATGCGGCTGGCAGTGACATCATCGGCCTGTCCCGCGCAACCGGAGACAATGGACGCCGTCTGTTCCTCGCTGCTCCCGGGGCCTCGCTCTCAATTGGAAAATCAATGAGAGGATAGAGACCCACAGTTGAGTGGAGTCGCCCAAAAGTGGGACTGGAAATCGAAACACGAGGGATGGCATGATGTAATGAAATGAAACAGTGCTGCATAAGTACCCCGAGACACTAACTCGGGGCCCTAATCAGTGTCATTTTCGGTGTCTGCGCCGGAGACGGGAAAATGGCCTGAAAGCCTCGGCGAGGGTCTTCATCACTTATTGGACCTGTTTAGCTGCGCATCCAGGGACTGAGTCGTCAGGCAGCTTCCAGACATGACATACCTACGCTTTCAGGTCCTGGTCGCTGTGTCTCGGTTTCAGAATCATTACTCAGACTCTTAGTCATGCGCGCGGAGCACAGCTTTTGGTGATCCGAGCCGAGGGGAGGGACTTTGAGGCGATTCACACCGACGAAACCACAGTTAGAGCCTTTCTTTTTACAGCCCGGGCGAAAAGCATTAATCATGCATTGGCACATACTCAAGGTTTAGCGCACTTCACTCGCAACACACTTTTTTATTTTATATCTTTCACTCTACCTGTACTTATTTCTCTGGCAGGAAAACAGATGGCCGCCGCATAGGCAGACATGCATAATTCAAAGAGGTGTTTAAAAATAAACTCAGGTGAGTAATGTGATCAATGGAAGGTCGAGGGAGGTGCTCATAGATCCCGTAGAATCAGATTAACGTCATTTTCATGAAAGGAGAATTAAGTAGACTCTCACTCACTTTGGACTACAACAAGAAATGATGCCAAAGGAGCTTTTGGTGATTGGCCAAAGGGAAATGTAAACTTTACACGTTGTCTCCTGCCTGCTCCACTACCCCTTACCTTAAAGATGTAGTATATAAGATGTATAGTGTCATTTTTTACCATTTATAAAATTGCTACAAAACAATTACATACTGACATTTTCATGAATTTATAATCACCTAAATGATGTATTTAATCTTCATTCCCCTTAAATGAGCCCATTAATGTGAATATACGTGAGGGGGTGGGAGGGGGGGTCTTCTCTATGGGGGCCGCCATGTTTTCAGTGGATGTACTAAACATCTGTCGAGCTTAAATGACAACTGAAGTCTACCATTGGTTCTCCTGCAGGCTCAGAAGGGTGAGGGTGAGGTGATGGATACAACCTGCAACGTCACCTCTAGATGTCACCAAATCTTACACACTGCACCTTTAAATGCAAAAGCAGGTCAATGCGGTTTTCCGGGTGGATGCAATGACCCCGGATCCTTCCAGCTGCTCTTTGACTGGACCTCTGCCGCCTGTTTCAACTTGCTTTTGTCTAGGGTGACGGAAAGCGACTACATTCATTCCCCAGAGGCCTTGGTTACTCATCCAGTGGCCCACACACACAACCACTCACACAAACATATGTATAGCAACCCCCCCCCCCCCCCCCCCCCCCCCCCCCCCCCCCCCCAAACTTCCCCCAGTCAGAGGCAACAGAAATGGGCTGAGGGGGAAAAAGTGTTTGGTAAACTTCTCTCTGTCTGAAAACGATTTTTACTGCGTCGTGGCAACTCAATTATGAGGCAATCAAGTAGCGAGAGATAGAGCCTTTGAGCCTTTGTTGCACCCCCCCCCCCCCCCCCCCCCCCCCCCCCCCCCCCCCCCACCCCCACCCCACCCCCACCCCCACCCCTCCTTCTTAAACCACATGTCTGCTCGCTGCACCCACACAACAATGACTCAGCTTTACCCTCAAATACGCGTCATGTGGCCATCGCCGGCCCGACGGCGGAATAATTGCATTTTGGAAATTACACAAACACGCAGACTCTGTCCGTTTCTCACTCTTCCGCTCGTAAACCCGCGCACATTCCCGGCTCACTCCAACGCCTGCCGTGGATTCCGGCGCGTTGATCTGATTGCGAGCGCACCTGACGACGCAGGCCCGAGCGTGACGAGTTCTTTTTCTGCCTCTCTGGATTCGTTTGTCTGTGAGAACGACTCAGGGCTGTGTGCGGCGGCTGTTGTTGGGAAGCGGGAGACTTTGAGTCACCAGTTTGCCTCGCAACAGGAAGACGGAAAGCACCCAAACACACACACGCACACGCGCACACACACACACACACACACACACAGTGTCCTATAGTCAAATATATTATGGACTTCTGGGTGATTTCTTACCCTGCCTGGCATGTTTATAGCTCCAAGTGTTTTTTGTGTGCGTCTCGGCAAGATATGAGTTGCCTACTCATAATAGTGTCATTTGTTGATTAAAGGTGCAGTGTGTAGTATTTGGTGACATCTTGAGGTGAAGTTGCGCGTTGTATCCATCCCCTCACTCTCACCTTTACGATCACGCAGGAGAATCTATGGTCGTCTTCAATTGTCATTTCAAACTCAGAAGATGTTTAGTACGTCCACATTTCCAACTGTCGAAACTTGGCGCCCTCCATAGAGACCACCCGCTCCTCATGCAAATATACATTCATGGGCTCATTTAAGAGTCACGGAAAAGAAATGAAACATTCAGGTGATTATTAACTGACGAAAATCTCGCTACGTAATTGTTTTGTCATCGTGGCAAAAATGTGAGAAATCCCTCACCCACTGCACCTTTAAGTCCAGACACGCTGGTAAAGAATGTTGAATATGGAAGAGACAGACACTTGATTCTGCTGAATCAGCAAAGCCTGGAAATACAACTTGTCCCAGCAGATTCCAGATTAGGAGTCATAAATCCAGCCTTTCAGTGCTGATTACATCACCCATTAACCATGACTCAGCCGTTCAGGACTTGATAGTTTATCATCCCAGCCAAATATATATTTATTTAAGCACCGCTATACGCTGTGTGCAAGTTCTAATTGCTGGTTATTGGTCTATATATATATATATATATATATATATATATATTGCGCTGTGGGATTAGAAGAGGTCCCGCTAGTAATCATGATGTGGGCCTGTTTGTTTTCCCTGTGGTCTCTGTGGTGTGGGATGGACTGCGCTTTACATCCAGGCGTCTCCTCTCCCTGACCCGTGTAGCCCTCAGTCTGTCGGCGCAGCCCCGGCCTCGCTCCTCCAGCTCCAACAGGCAGCCATTAATAAATCACGCCGTGCCCACTGCCCACGCCCGGTCCTCGCCGCTTGTCTGTGAAATGAATCTGCGGACTTCCTCGACACAGAGTCCCTCACGTGTTCCGTGGAACAGCCAGATCCCCCCTTTCAACGTTCTCATCTTCCACCTCGCCTGGCACTCTGAAAAACTTTGTCGTGAACTTGGTGCCACTTGTTTACCTAAAGCTTTGAACAGCTGGGGAGGTTTTCAAAAAAATGTGTCATTTTTTTACATTTGCATTTCCTGTAGCACAAACGTACGGCTCGGGGGCCAAATGTCGCCTGGCATACGCTTCTCTGAAATGAAGTCGAAAGCAAACGTTGCCCATGAACTCTTGCGAATCACACATGCCACTTTTTACGTGTAGCAACATTTTCTGTGTGTTTTACAGGTGTAACACGTATGGGAATACAACGTTTGTAAGCTGAATAAATCATAGATTCATAGATTACAATGACATATGAGGACAGTTATTTTGCAATATGGGAAGTTGTAATCACATTTAGTCCCACACTTAAAACCGGGCCCTTGGGAGCAACCAGAGTGCTGATGTGACCCACTTTGTAAATGGGTCTGAGTTCTATTCCGACCGAGGCCTAAAAAGTTTCCTCTCCTTAGATAAAAATCCTCTCAGCTCAGAATATTAATTCCAGTCTTGTGTTTCCCCCATTCCTCCTCAAATCAGCCATATTCCAGCAGGTCCTGAGATTGTTTAGGTCTGAGCACCCATTAGCGTTCCCAATTACTTCCATCACTCATTTCACCCCCAGAGGTTCCTCCTCTCCATTACATCTAATGAGAACATCTCAAGTTTTCCTATTCGGTGAACCTCTTTAGTAAGCCTCATCACCATTGGTCTAAATTGGAAATAAGTAACACAGACTCTTTGAACTCCCATGTTAAAGACTCTCTCTGCCGTCCGTTGTACCTTCCCCGTTCAGTGCCGGCACGTACTGTACAGATATTTACCCAACGGAGCGGAATTCAGCTCTGCTGCTATTAAACGGGAACTGTCTGAAGCTGACGGGATTTGGTTTTGTCTCTCGTTGCGGACCCAAAAGAAATCTGCGACTTAGCGCGTAAGCCCGTTGAGCCCGTAGACAGGAACAAAAGTATTCTGTCTTTATATGAGACTGTCTTTGTGAGTCTCCATCCGTCCATATCCTCCGACTGGCCAAGAGACAGCGAGAGAAAAGCATGAGGGGACCTCATTTATTGCTCCCATCTGTTTATCTCTTTTCACTTCTCGCCGTGAATTCGAGGAGCAGGGCCGACCGGCGCTGCGTGGTTTGCACGTGCTCTGCTCTTTGCGCCGAGTCGTTAAATGTGGCAAAGCGCTGGACGTGCGTACATGGCTCCATAGCTGAATTGGAGGCCGATCAACCTGGCTTTGATTCCACCACCCGCCCCCCAAAAAAAATATGTGCACGCTACTGTCTGCTCACGTTTGCATTAAGGATTTCACCGTTGTCGCCGTGGCTACGCGCCCTCGCACGTGCACATAGCGATGGTGTCCCCCTGAGTCGAAGCGCTAATCTACTCAAGACTCTGGTCTCCGTCCATCGGAGCCTGAGCCCATCGCACGTCAACATCAAAGGCGCCGTCTCTCATCCCGATCTTTCGAAAACCTGCTCCGCCGACACACCGGCTTTCATGCGTGGCCGTTCCAGTGGAGCCTGCGTGCAACACCATTACACCTCATTAATGTCAGCTCAGCCTGTCAGGGACGGCGTTAGCGCTTGTTAAAATTAAGCATGGCGCTTCATGCGCAGAGGGCTTGGGATTCTTTCGACAGCCTTTGAGCTTCAAACCCACGCCAACGCTCTTCTCTCGGTTATGGATGAAGTGACGGAACCACGGGGTTAAGTAGACTCCGCGAAGGTCGAGGGGAAGTCGATTTGTTCGTCCTGATGCGTCCCAGCCAATGACTGGACGTTCCTCTCGGGGAAAAAGTGAATTGGGACAAGCGACAGATTGCAGCGTTGTGACGATCCCAACCCGAGAACGCCAGTGAGCATGTTACTAAAAAGTAACTCGTTAGAGTTACTAGTTACTTCTCCCAAAAAGTACATCATTCAATAACTGAGTTACAGAACAGTAAAAGTAAATAGGCACCAAGGAAAGTAACGATTGTGTCACTTTTATCAATGTTGAAATATGTGAAACTTTACACACAACTGTTTAATTACTTTATATATGCTGTATATTTTAGAATATTGAATATTTTAAATTGTTGTTATATGTTAGCTCAATTAAAGTAACACGCCGCATTTCATCATCAGTAATGGTAACACTGGAAACAGCAGCTTTTTACCCATTACTGGAAATAACTTAACACCATTATTCCCATTTCTGCTCTGGAAAGACCTTGGATACTCAATGAGCACATCAATCTGCCATTATTTTATTGCGGGTATTTCTTAGATCTAAATCAGATGAATCCGATCAGTGTTACTTTGTGTAAACCTGCCAGTCGACAAACAAACACAGACAAAGATCTAAATATCCCTTCGTTGGCGCAGTTAGAGTAGTAGAAAAGATGTGCGTGTCCAAGTGTTTTCTCTTTACCGGCAGTGAAGGTCATAGTGGTGAAAAAAGTATGATCCTCCATTGATGCTGTGATGCATTAACAGGTCTTATACGAATCAATAACCTCCTTTGCTCAGCATCAGCTCCAAATGCTACACGCACATTGAATATAAATATATATATATATATATATATATATACAAGGAGCAGCTCTCACTCACGTGCCTCCCTGACCTCGCCGCCTCCGGCCGCCTCCATGTGAA
>JAFBJT010107471.1:13960-64138 GCA_016785325.1 Chascanopsetta lugubris | reverse complement strand
AATCCAAAAAAACCATCACATACTGACATTTTCATGAATTCATAGTTGCCTACATGTTCTATCCCCCCCCCCCCCCCGTTACCCTTAAATGAGCCCATTGATGTATATTTACATTTGGAGTAGGTCCTCGCTACACTGTAAAAAAAAAAAAAATCTGTTGTTGTTATTATGGTAAAAAAAAAACGGCAGCTGTGGTTGCCAGAGCTTCCTTGTAAAATTTACAGTGAGACATTTTTATAATTACGGTAGGAGAGTAGTCGACCTGTTAATTTAACAGTTAAAAAATGGATTTAACACCATATTTTACCATAATAATAAAGGTTTTCGCCATTGAGTATAGCAGCATTTTTTAGTAAAACTAACAAGAAACTACTGTCACAATTACAGTTTGTAACTGTGAATGTTTAGGTTTTTTATCGTACAATTAACAAGGCAGCCTTATAACACAAAAATTCCCATTACTTATTGTATAAACAACGGTTATGCCATGTTGTTTTTATGGAAAAAGACTGGCAGCTGTGGTTGCAAGAGATTCCATGTAAAAATTATTATAATTTAATTAACTTTTTAGAATTACAGTAGGAGAGTAGTGGAACTGCTCATTTTACAGTTATGGATGGTATTTAACACCATATTTTATGGTTTTAGGTTTTTACCACTGTTGATAACAACATTTAGTATCAAAATGGCGGGTTCGGGTTGGCATCCCAAAACATGGCGGCCCCCCGTATTTTACAGTAGTAAAAGTGGACATACTAAACATCTTTTGAGTTTCAGTGACAGCTGAAGTCCTAAGTACCACAGGTTCTCCTGCATGCTCAGAAGGGCGAGGGTGAGGTGATGGATACAACGTGCAACTTCACCTCTTGAGGTCACCAAATCTCACACAGTGCACCTTTACAATCTGATCATATTAGTGTTTCGGCGATATCTACTGGTGAGCTATCATGTTGCAGCTGTTCACCTCCTGCCCCCTTCCCAGTATGTAGGAGGACCCGCAGTGGTATTTAGTTTTCATTGAAGCTCAAAGGATGTTTAGTTTGTCCTTTCCGAGATATTCTATCTTTCCATTTCCATCAATAGAACTGCTAAATAATTTCAGTAAAATCTCACACCTTCTTAAATTTTTATTTTATTTTTTTAAAGCGTTATTCCCACACTCACACCTGAACCATGTCCTCTCCGTCTCTGCTTGCAGAAAACCAGAGGCACTTTGAGAAGCAGCGCTGGCCTCCGGTGTGGTTCCTGAAGGAGGAGGACCGATACCTGCGCTCCCAGAAGGAGCGCGAGCGCGAGGAGGAGATCCTGCGCAAGCAACACACCAAACGGGGCTGGTGCTTCTGGAAACACCCGTCCTCCTCCCCTCACGTGTCCTAAGGCTCGTCCTCCGCCGGACGACCTCCGCCTGGGTGTCGGTGTGTTGTGATGGGGAGTGTACGTGCCTCTTTATAATTGTGGGTGACTCCATGAGTGTGTTTTGGGATGCTTATGTGACGAGTGCGGGCGTGTGTGTGTGTGTGTGTGTGTGTGTGTGTTCGCGCGTGGTTTGAGTGATGCTTCCGAGTCGAGTGCTTCCCTCGACACCCTCCCGATCCATGAGGGCCTGCAGTGCAGCAACCCCGCCCCCCCTTCACCTGAGCTCCGCCCCTCCACCACCAGCACTCGCTGTGTCTCCGCCCCTGAGTAACTGGACTGGGAGCAAAGGGCTCGTGTTTCTCTCTCAGTCTCCACCCTTCACATTGACCTTAACGACTATTACACTCTGACCGTGGCGGCTCCTCTCAGGGGGGGGCGTGTCTCTGCCTTCACTTTTACACAGACTGTTAGTTAGTTTGCACCGACACGGACACACACACTCTCTCACACACACACACACACACACACTAACAACCGGCCCTTGTAAAACCAGCCCTGGAGCCCCAGGAATGGATGCTGACAACTATTTCGATATAATTGGACCTTTTCGTTTTGCCTTCTGTGATGTTACTATCGGGGGGGAGGGGGGGAGGCGGGGGGAACGGTGCGCGCAACTTCCAGGATGTGCCGAGGGCCTCGATGATCACCATGACAACCGCGAGAGATGAGACTCTTTAGAATGTTCCAAACGGGAGGACGAACCCTTATGCCCAGCCCCTTCAACTCCCCCCCCCCCCCCCCCCCCCCCCCCCCGCCCCCCCCACACACACACAACACCTGCAACACAAATTAGTCCGATTCACCAAACCTGCACTTCAGAGACAAAGTGACCACTCTATAGCAATGATGTAGGCGTAAAGAGGGCCAGCCTTAACGGATACCTCTTCCACGGAGGATACAGTATTAAACGAACGCGCTTCGAACGTCCATGACCACTAGGCTGCATTATGAGCACCTCAGCCAGCCTGCCTTTACACCCCTAAAACACTAGGGGCAGCACTTGCTCAGGGGCCCCGGGGCACTAACCTGCACACTAACCAAGTTTGAATGCCTAGTTTCTCTTCTTAGCATCACGAGTCGCAAAGTGTTCGAAGCACACGCAGTGTTAATGTTAGTGCATTTGAAAACCATGGATTTTCACCTCTGAATGCCAAAGCTAATCTCTCTTCGTTTCTGCTTCCTGTGTTTGTGAGAGGGAGGTGTTTGAAAGAGAGAGATGGGGGAGGGGGGGGTGGGCGTGGCTGAAAGGCGTGACGTGACATTTGAATCGCTCCGCCCGGTGGCGCTCGCTGGACTTTGCCTTTCGTTCCTCTTTGCTGGAAAGAGAAAATGGTGCTTACGACACAACAAGTCAGTGTCCACAAGAACACACGAGACACATGTGAGTTTGTTTTTTTGTTTTTTATGTTCTCAGTTTAGCTGTTTGGTGTTTACCTGTGATGAATGTGCAGAGAATTAACCACGACGGTGAGATCTGACACAACCTTCCTCTTCGCAGTTGGTCAGAGGTCACGGTCCGTCATTGCTTGTAGAATGTGTAGATTTCTGCTTTCGCACACAGAGGTTACAAACATTCTGTCTCCTCATCACTTCTGCTTCCCTACGCAGGAAAATGAGGTTACTTCACTTTGCGTGGTTTGATAAACAACCCTCATGCTAAGGGTGCTCATTTCTTTTGGCTTTTGGGCTGAATAAAAAAAAAACAAAAAACAAAAAAAAACCCTAAAAATAATAATGACTTTCTATTAGCACATCTAGTCTCGGCAGGTCCCCAGCTGCATGCAAGTCATCGATGGACAGACGAGACGTGCGAGACGTTTTGTGCCGCTCTCCACCGGCGGTGTGTTCAAGTTAGTGCCG
The DNA here is from genome assembly GCA_016785325.1 of Chascanopsetta lugubris. Taxonomy (NCBI): domain Eukaryota; kingdom Metazoa; phylum Chordata; class Actinopteri; order Pleuronectiformes; family Bothidae; genus Chascanopsetta; species Chascanopsetta lugubris. The sequence continues at coordinate 60,862 of JAFBJT010107471.1, read as the reverse complement.
GCTACTATAATAGACAGGGGGGGGGGGATCTCATGAGGCTGCGGGTGAGAATTGAGCTGGTCCTGTTGTGAAAACGAGTGAAATAGGAGGACGACTGCACAAGTCTCTGCAAGCATGACATTTGGGGTTTGTTTCACATTGGATTTAGATTCATTTCAGTGAACGGAGAGGTGAGCCCTACAGCGTAGAAGAGTTTTTAACGCAGTCGGCCATAGAAATGAGTGGGTATTAGATTAGTTTGATTTGGTTAGATCCATGTGCCTTAATAAAATGACTAAAAAGACAGCTTAGGGTTTGAACTGTAAAAAGAATTAAGGCTTAAGTGCATCCTGCGCTGTGATCCATGAGCCAGTGACCGCGTTGACGTGTGAAATACGCCGGTTTGAAATTAGAAATGTCTCACTGTGGACCGTCGAGTCCTCTCTAAAAGGTAAAGTACGCGGGGCAGTCGCTGTTGGTAACGTTCACTCCACGCTACCTTACTCTAGGAGAGCGGATGTAGCAAAGCAGATGGTTTAGCGAGCGAATTAGGTCGACAACCAGCACTTATCTGTCCAAACGTCCACAACACAGGGACTACTTCTGCATGAGTCTGCACTTTGTTTTGTGTTTTCTTTCGTTCAACCCTGCATACTACACCATTTAATGTTGTCAGGAATACACACGCGCCCTCGCTCTGAAAATGCTCTCGAGCCAGTCTCACGATAAACAGGAATTAAATGGCCTTAGTTTGAAAGAGTCTGCACCTTCTACAGTACAGTGATAATCACCTGTGGACAGGTGTGAGCGGGGGATTGATCACAGTCAATCGGGTGAAACATCAAAACCACTGATGTTTACACAAAGGAAGCAAAGCTTTGTGATTTTGTTTTTTTTCCCGATGAGTGAGCGCTGGCGGGCCTGAGCGCCAGGAGGCTGCAGCCACTTGTTTTTCGGAGCGTGGTTCTGTTGCACGGTGGCCTCACTCTTCGTCATTCTGATGACACTCGTCGCTCGATTTTTTTTTTGCACTTTGTTGTCTCTTTGCTTTGTTTTTTTGTACTGTACCTTCCTGTGCTCGGCGTGGATTGTCTCTCAACCCGATGATTGTAGCACGTCGTCTTTTTCAAAACGCCCCCGCCCCCACGGGGGGTAGCTTCCTTTTTGCTCTGCGTGGCTTTTATGCACAAGCGGGTCACAGCTCAGCGCGAGGTAGCATCGCCGCGCTTACGTCGCTCGGGACGTCGGCGGGCGGCCGCTCTAACCTGCAGACGAGCCGCCGCGCCGTCAGTGTTGTAGCTGTCCTGTTCACTGTAGTCAGCACAATCAATCACATGGGGCTTTTCCCCCCAATACACTGGGTACACAGGGTGAAAAAGCATCAAGAGTAACCTTTGCAAATTGAAGCCAAGTATTATAAATACATGTATTTTAAGAATGTTGTTGCATGAAAACAGGGGGAAGGGATCGCGTAAAAAAAAAAAAAAGCATGACGCATGTTTCTGGTGTGAGCTGGGTTTCTGTATATACGGCAGTTTGTCAACCATTTGGGTTTTCTGACCTCATCGGGGTCAACCATGTGGTGAGGAATGTAAAAAAAAAAAAACAATGACTGCAGAGAGGGTGAGAAACACAATTCGATCTCTTATTTTGACTCCATGCCTACAGGTGGAGCTTTTCTTCCTACTTTCCAGGCCTGATCTTCTTCACTTTCAAGCGTGAGGCCTCTGGTGACTGAGAGAGAGCTTCTTCTCGAAAGTCTTTCCTCTGCTGTGCCTTCAGTGAAATCTCACTGCTGCGTGTGGGGCTCTATGCAGGCCGAGGGCGCTCGCAGCCTCCCGAGCACACCACGCTACTAGCTGGCAGCTTTTCTTTCACTGTACAGTATCTTAAAGCTCATGTAGGTCGGCTGATGCTTTCTGTTGGTAGTTTTATCTGGAGGCAGTGACAGTGGCCTGTCGGTGTCACATAGCGATAACGTCCATTCGATAGCGTAGAGCTTTGTGTGTTGGGAAGCTTCTTAAATGACGACAATGACCAAGAAACCCAGTGAACCAGCATCTTTCAAATAATAATGTATTCGCACTCTTTTCAGGTGCCTGTACTTTCTATTATTGTGTAGCCTCTACTAATGTTTTGATAAGTATGCCAAGTCTTTGTATATTTACCACTTTTTCTTGATAAAAAAAAAAAAGTATATCTTTTTCCACTTTCTAATGATTTTTCTCTCTCAAGCCAAATTCAGCAGCGTAACTCTATTGCTTCCACTATTATATCTGAATATGTTGCATATAGCGTCGGTGTATTTCTGTTTGGGGAACGGCATCTGTGAACTCCTGGTTTGGATTAAAGGCAGATTTTTATTTTTTTTTTATCTGCGACAACTACAAATGTTATGCTTTAATGAAGATAGTTGTTGATCCAAAGTACAGTACAGTGTTGTAAATGTTCAACCAATCCCGGCTAGAACTGACCTCTCACCTTGTAACCGCTCACCACACTGTTTGTATTTACTAAGCTGATGTATACATAGGAACTTATGCACGGAGGAGAGGCCCAGGACAGGGACAGTGTTTCTATTGACACATGTGGTGAATTGATCCCCCTGGTCTATGCTGTAATATTGAAGTGGGTCGTTCATACTGTATATTATTGTTCTGCACTTTTGTTTCCATTGGCTCATATGAGTTCATTATTGATATTTACTGCTCATGTTATTGTGTTAATGACAGGGGAGAGGGAGAGAGAGGGAGAGAGAGGGAGAGGGAGAGAGAGAGAACACCACACTCACACAACTATTAAGGGCTTTTGAAGAAAATATACAACAATCAGAATGTGTTGCTGCTCTGCTGTTGCAAAAAAAATAAGTTTTGAAACAAAAAAAAATTGTAATATTTTTGAACCACTGTGATTTGTACAAAAATTTCAAAAAGATTTTTTTTTTGTCTTTTTTGCCATTTCAGTATTTTGATGTTTGACATGGATTTTATTAAAACTGTTAATCTTTTGAACTTGTCTCACATTTGTTATTGGGTATGTTGTTTTCAATCATGAATAATGGTTTTTATATTCATTGTGCGCATCTGTTGATTTTGATTCCCTCATCGCCCATATGCTGTCAACATGGTGCGTTCGTACCACCTAGTGGACAAAACAACGACTGCAGCTTTACACTGTGAGCAGTGGAGTGCCCTTTTCTGCCAAGTGTTCATTGTCTTACACTCTTGGGCAAACCCTTGAATGATTTGTCTCATTATAGAACAAAAATGGATGGATATAGATGATATCATGGTAGACGTGCATCATACGAGTGGTAGTTACTCAGTGTTTCGGGCTCACAGACATTCACACTGCGTTTCTTCACAACTCCAGATGACATCGACTCGGTGTCTCTGCATCATCCAGATCAACATGTTGTGACTTTAAATAGAATGAGGGATCACAGAAAGCTGCAGATACGTGGGGGGGTGGGGGTTGTGGGGGGGAGTGTTGTCATGGTGACAGCCAGTGATGTGGTCGATGATGAGTAACTTCTGGAAGATGGCGGCTGCGGGCAGCGGGATACCGTATGTATGGCCATACGCCTCATTACCGATGGTGTGCGCGTCTCCCCGCTGCACAGTTAGATCCGGGTCCAAGCTGCCGGCGCCGTTCAGCAGTTTTCCCGCTTTCAGTCACCAGCTCATCCACCGGTGTGCCGGCGTTTCTGCCTCCTCCTGCATCGCCACAGACCCGCAGGCCGCCATCAGCTGTTTGATCCGTGGGCTGCGTTTCAGCCTCGCCCCCACCCCACCCTGCCCCACTCCACCCCACCCTGCCCCACTCCACCCCACTCCACCCCACTCCTCACCACAGCCTGGTAGAAACACGACATGAGTCATGACACGTGTTGACATCACCACATCTGGCTTTCATTTCCCCCAGGCTTCCCACTGGAGAAGATAAGGTTTGCATGCCAGACCGAAGCCCTGAACACTGTTGCACAGTTGGCACCATGTGAACACGCTGTGTTAGACTTCTGACCGCTGAGGAATAATGAACAAGGAAGATTTGAAAATGGTTTAATGGCTTGATTCAATCTGCGACATGGCTTTTTATCACTCGCATCTGATCAGAGGATTTTCAAGGCAACAACAACAACAACAACAACACACTCATGCACATTCCAGGGTTGTTGAATAATGACAAGACGTACAGAGGAGGTCCACTGGCTGAGGAGTGACGGCACATTCCTCTGAGTGTTACCCTCCTCTCAGATATAGGCTCATCTCCATGTTGTTGGTCCAGACCTCCCTAAGGTCTCATAAACAAAACTGTCTGACCTCCCACACACACACACGGTCCTAAATCAGACCCTTTTCAAAGCAGAGTTTCTGAATACTTTATCATCCTGACATTGTGGTCTAATTTAAGGTAAGCGCCGAGCAGGAAAGCAGACGAGCAGCTGTTGTTCCAAAAAGAAAATGGCAGCCCATTCTTATATCAGCGGGACTCGACCATTTGTTTATGTTAGATCATAATTCACTGAGGCATGTCAACCCTGGAACTAAATCAAAGCGACATTCAAAAGTAATGAGAGAAAGGTTTCTTTGTTTTTTCCCCACTGGTGTTTTTGTTTTCAAATGTCACACACACACACACACACACACACGACTGGTGACAGGAGGGAAGCCAAAAGCAGACATAAGAAAATATTTATTCAACTTGACAAAACATGAGGTGGAAAAACAAGAACAAAGACCTGACAGCTCAGCAGGTTCATGACTAAGGAATCGCTGGTTTGTTCACGCAGGAGACAAGGCAACGACATGACAGAACAAAGTGGCAGCAGGACACACAGACTATATATACACAGGGTGATGGGACACAGGTGGAGCACATCAGGGCGGAGCTGACAATCACACAGGCGGGAAAGACACAGGCGGGCAACACAAGAGGCAGGAAGGACAAGTGGCCTGAAACCAGGGGAGAGTTTCCCTTCAAAATAAGACACAGGAAGTGCAAGACGAGATCAACCGCACAGTGACATCAACTTGACTCCACCGAGGACAAGACTGCAGAATTTATAATCGAGTAAATGTTTTCTTTTTTTCCATTACCCTTAAATGAGCCCGTTAATGTATATTCACGAGGCCGCCATGTTTTTACAGTCGTGCAAGTGGGACGTATTCAACATCCTCTAAGTTTTAATGACAACTGAAGTCTACCACAGGTTCCCCTGCATGTTCAGAAGGGTGAGGGTGAGGTGAAGGATACAACACACAGCCGTAGAACCGTCGTAACCAAATCTTACACACTGCACCTTTAAAACCCTCTTTTGGTCATTCGACTTCCACGGTCTCTACCTCCAAACAAACAGCACTTAAAAAGGCAGGACACATTCCAGCCGCTTGGACTGCGACACAGTCACCAGGCGTCTGTGTTTAACGGCAGCGAGGACCGAAGATTACAACCACTGCAACAGTTCATACACACGCATAAAGTTTGGGAGTGTGGAGGTCGTGGCCTCTCGGGGGGCAACAGATGGAACCTGTTATTGGTGTAAGTGTGAGAGGACAGAGGACAAAAGACCAAGTGTGACCTTTGAACTCAAACACTGTGAACATCAGGCCTCAGCGCACGAAGGGGCCGCGTGAGCTCCTGTCCCCCCGCAAGAAAACAGGACTGTGGCAACCGACAAGGTAAGAGCAAACAATGATGTCATCATTCTGGCCATTTTAAATGCAATAAAGCCAATAAGCTAGTGACATTTTGCCAATTATGTCATAAGTACATTCATAATAATTAGGTAATTGGTTGGTTATTATGTTGGGTCGGCTTTCAAAAAACTGCAGCCATAGTCCGAACAAAAAAAAACATTTGACCATCTTCATTTCAAGTGACCATATCTCTTCAACAGTTTGGGCTCGAGGGGAAATCGGCCCCTGAAAGAGGAAGGCGTGAGCTTGACGTCGGTCTCACCTCAGCGGTGAAGTGGTCTGTTTGGAAACGCGCGTGGACTCCATTCGATCGGAGGATTGTGCCATGAACGTTACGTAATGTCACGCGTCACAAGAAGGTGCATGAATGGAGCCTGGTTTTAAGAGACGCCGAGAGGATGTTGCACGTGACTGGGCCTCTCAACACTCTGTCACACACACTCTGAGATTAGACTGCAGCAGGAAGGCAGGAAGCAGAACAATTAGGGAGGTAAATGAAGAGAAAATCCCCATTAACACACACACATACACACACACACACACACACACACACACACACACACAAATCCCCACTGGACATACAATCAGTCCCACATTTAGACCCCATCTCCAACAAACAGCTGCCGCCGCACCCCAGCAGAGGAAATGCCTAAGTACTCTGAAGTGGAGCATAACAGCTCTGCAGTTCACATCCACAATGAGAGGAGTTGGGGGGGGGGGGGGCATTTGGGGGGGGGGCGTTGGAGAGAGCCTCTAATAGCAGGAAGTTGTAAGAATAATAGCGGCATGAGGATGTCATGGCCCCTTGTCCCTCTGGCATGTAAACGCTTTGGGGCCAGAAGAGCAAAGTCTGTGTCCAAGTGAGTTTCATGTAATTTTTTTTCTTTTTTTTTCTTTTTTTACCCTAAATTATGCAACAGTTTTCACACACAGTTACAGTGAGCCTGTTTACATGGCGGTAGAAATCAGATAACTGGGAATCATCCGATAACTGTCATGATCAGAGATCCGGGTTTACATGCACCTCACTAATCAGATAATGTGGACGATGGACGGGCTCTCAGTTATTGTGCGGCACCCGAACCGAGACACGCCAACTGTAGTACTGTATTTAGTCCGTCCTCCGCTCACGTTGTGGCTCCACGCATGCGCAAATGTGAAAACACGGTTGAAATCCGATATCCTCGTTTACATGCACGTAGAGATCGGAGTATCGGGGAGATATCTGGCCCTGGTACTCTGATTTCTCGTACTCCGATCACGGCAGCTGTGGTATTAAGGAAATTGGAGTAGGGCTGTTTACATGAGCGCTTCGATAATCAGACAACTCCGCCAATGGCCGGTGTTTTGAGAGTCATGGTAAACGGGCTCAATGGGATCTGACCACATGTCCACGTGGTGCAGAGACGCTCTTAACTGGTGAAACAACAACGATCCAGTGGGGTGGTGTAGTTTTAAATGTTTTTCCCCCCATTTATAGCCTTATTTCCTTATTTCGTACTTTAATTCTTGAATTTCTAAATCAAATGTATTAAATCAAAATCTTTACATTTCTTTTTTTTTTTTTTAAGTCACTGTCTAACCATCTCTCATTTGCACAAGACCTGCTTTGTCCCAAAACTGTCTCTTTAAATTCAGTCAATCTGTGCTAAATGTCACGGACCCTATATCGGCTCTGATAACACGTTGGACCAACTCAGATCCATGAATTACTCCAGGGGGAGAAAATGAAAAGGTCAAAACAAGCCCAGCCTTGCACTGTTACAGAGAACGAACTCATTTCACTGCTCATACATTTCAATGAACGTCAATCCCTGATGTCAGATGTTGAGAGAACACTGTGCACCGTCCACCACTCCTCATTCAATCGAAGCCCCGCCCTCAAGACAAGCTTAGACCCTTTGCACTGGACCTATGTGATAGGACTTCGTGGACATTGTTGATGTGATTCCGACACATAAAGTCAAGTTTAAATCAGGGTTATTCTGGTACAGTGGTTCAGTCTGGATTGAACTCTCACTTCCTGTTTTATTTCCCTCGACCTCAGCCTCACTTCCTCATTTGCTCCAGTTTCCCACCACACCTGCACATGATCACCAATCACTCATCCACCTTGTACACACCTGCTCTCGCTCACACACACACACAATCACTCTCACACACTCTGCCTGTGTTGAACCCGCTCCCCGGCACATTGAGTGTCATGGCCAGTCTACGTGCGACAGGCTGCCTGTGTCATGTAAGTATTCCGGCCTTTAATAACCGTGTCACCTCTGACTGCTGACTCCCGTGACCCCCGTGACCCCGGGATCCATTTAAAGTGACACTGCAGATTAGAGCTGTCAGAGTCCTGTAAGTGTGTCCATGCTCTTAGTCCGGTCACCACACATTTACAGGATCGTAATCCTAGTTTCATATATATATATATATATATATATATATATATATATATATATATGTGTGTGTATATGTGTATATCTGTTGATTATTTTTGTGCAATATTACTTAGGACAGGAGTGAAAAGTGTGACTCTACTCTGTGTGGTGGAGGTTTTTAATCACCGATGTGGTGTTTGGAGCCAAAGCGTATAAATCACATCTCATCATATTTACTGGAAAAGAGCTCGGACCCTGATGACGCGGGGATGTTCCCAAAGGGAATGAATCAAAGTCTCCTGGTTTAGATGTGAGTCGTTATCCTCCTGGGTGACTGCGGCAGTCCGGTCTCCACCACAGTAGATTACTCAGCCACCCTCAACTTCTACCAGACTACGATTTCTCTTATTTTTTTGCGTGACTTCACGGTGGGGGGTGAAACTCGGCCTGAGCCTGGCACATGTGAAAATCAAAAAAAATAAAATAAACCTGACTTTTATCCTCTACATCTGTCCTGGATTATCTACAAGTGGCTGCTAAGTAAATTACAGAGCTCAGGAACATTCCCATAATCCAACATCTTAAACCCCCCTGCCACTGACGCAAAGTCAAATACCACTGCATGACTCCGTGTGTGTGTGTGTGTGTGTGTGCGTGCATGTCTGAGGGGTGGTGGGGTTTGTCCAGCGTTCACGGTCTGCGTGACACTGTGTGGTCAGTCTGAGTGTGTGTGTGTGTGTGTGTGTGTGTGTGTGTGTGTGTGTGTGTTGGACGGGCATTGAACAGAACCCCCTGCCGTTGTTAAACACTGAAGCAGCCTCCCCCCGCTCCCTGTTTTCATGCCTGTTTCAGACTCTGTTCCCATGGAATTGGCCCCTCTCTGCTTCACTTGGACACACTGCCCCAACTGCAAATGGCAGCCGTGGAGTCTGCCAGGGGCCAGTGGGGGCCAGGTCCCAGACAAAGCCAGAGACTGACACATCCAGACCCTTCTAACCCACCACATTAACTATTCATGTTCTGGAATGGAATGGAATGGAACCACGATGATTAATAATGTAAACAATTAGGCAATTCACTGGACACTCCTTCGTGATTGATTTGTGAAAGAATGAAGCACTTAAAGTAACATTGAAGCTTCCTGTAATTTAGTCTGACATTCTCAGTGACGGCAGTGACACATGAGATAATTATACTGTGACGTAAAAACATTGGTTCAAAATTATTTTAAGATGCCAAGTTGATGTTTTGTGGTATGCGGTTCAATGGTCAACTGGGGACAAAGATGAAGTATCATTTTGAGATACTAAATCATTGATCTGAGGAATTGAGTCATTCTCCTGTGATCACAGGTCATTGTTTCGAGATCACTTGTTTAAAATAGTAACTTAGTGATGACACATCTGTGGTTGTTGCTGAATCATTATTTTACACAGTGGAGCAGGTCATTTATTGGATCGTTTGTGATTATTCAGGGAGATCTTGGGCATCATACCCATTATATAATGATGTAGACTGAAAAGTCATATGTAGTGGAGTGTGTATTGAGTGAGAGTAAAACTAAAGGAAATGGGGATAAAACCTAGTCCTCGAAAAGCAGAGACTATCTTGAGACGAGGACATGTGTTTTAGTGATGATGATACAAAGGTCCAGCTGGGGTCAATCGCTGGGTTTCAAAGTGGAAGGGATGAAAACCCTTTGAACTGAAATCAGACTTGACTTGAGGTAACGATTTGAGCTTTAAAAGATCAAATACTGCTCAAAGTGTGGATATGAGACTATTGTGAAACCTTCCACCTATGATGTTGACTCGCCTATTTATGTCGGAGCTAATGGGATAACTGGGGATTGGCGTGGGTCTAAGTCTGGAGCGGAGGGTTTCTCAAGCGGTGACGTGAGGTTCGTGTATATGAACTCAGTTCGGTATCTTATTCACCAATCAACTGGCAGCAGTGGCTGTTTTCACAAAGAGGTGATTTCAAATAAGAGGATATTTATACCAAGGCTTCTGTTGTTTGACTCCCCTGTGTTAGAGCCTCCCTCACCTGGAACTATAATCATCAAACATGGATGATGTTTCTTCTATTTGGAGAACTAAAGGTGGTGCGGTGCAATGGTGGTTGTGAAATAAGGCTCAAAGGTAGAGCATGCGACTTGATCGCGTGAGGTCATGGGTTCAAATCACGGCCTCTCCGCCCACTCTGACATATGTGTCGCTTTGAGCGTGTGCATGAAATTGCAGAACCATAGATGCATCTGCAGTAGCTGAGGGTCGGGTTGACTTGTTCTACCAGTTGAGCACGGGTTCTCCAGTGTGCTCAGAGGGGTGAGGGTGAGTTCACAAGTTAACCTCTGGAGGTCACCAAATCGTACACACTGCACCTTTAACTGTTTTGTTGTTGTTGTTGTTTTACTTTTCATGACCTGTCAGCGACCGCGCGTCACTGCTCGCACTTCTGCCCCATGTAATCCAGCTGCAGTTTAGTGAAGTCATTACTCCCACCGCTCTGCCGACAGGGGGGCGGGGCTTAGCGCTGCCAAACTTCTTCCAGCCCGCTGCACAAAGAGCAGCGTTCAGTCAGTCAGGGAGTCAGTCAGCCCGCAGCCGCGAACACCCACAGCCCGCGCCCGCAGCTCAGGCACCGCTCCGGTTCGGTTCGGGACCCGTCACAGTGCATGAACCCACCCACCACCGCGGCAGGTTTCCCTCCACGACCGCTGAAAGAGCCGAGGGCCAGAGTTCCGGGGGCTGCGGCTGAGTCGCAGCGAGAGAGTCCGAGTCCGAGCTCGAGCCCGAGCCCGAGCTGCGCGCGGAGCCGCGACGAGAGAGAGGCGGGAGAGACAGACGCTGCGGGAGCGCTCCCAGCACTTCAGCCATGACGACGAGCACGCGCCCGGTCAACCTGGACACCTACAACCTGTCACTGCTCACGGCCAAGGAGGACATCCTCAACCCGCGCTCCTCCACCAACTGGTAACTGCAACCAGCTTCTGCTATGTGCCTTTTAAAGGTGCAGTGTGTCCGATTTGTTTAGCCGAGACCAATCTCCGCCTCTGAAGTGACAAACGCCATGACATCATTATTTCTCTGAAGTTCATTGTCCTCTTGACCTGAGGGTCTTGGTTTTAAAGGTCCAGTGTGTGTCAAATTTAGGTTAAATGATTTCCACTTCTCACGGGGAGAAATGCGTAGACTGGTGTTTTTAAAGGTGCAGTGTGTAAGATTTGATGACCTCTCGAGGTGAAGTTGCATGTTGTATCAATCACCTCACCCTCATCCATCCCATGCATGCAAGAGAACTTTTACTTGTGTAAAAACATGGCGGCCCCCGTAGAGAGGACCCCCCCGCATGTGAATTCACATTAATGGGTTCTCATTTAAGGGTCATGGAGAAAAATAATACAGGGCTTTCCCTAAACAATGGAATAAGGGCCACAGCAACATCATTCCAAATGAACAAAATCTTACACACTGCACCTTTAATGAGTACACAATCATCTGAATGTAATGTTTGTTTACCCTGTATATTTACCCCAGGAGCAAGTAGCCTCCATAGAGGCCTCCATGTGGCTCCACCATGCTTTTACAACAGCCCAAACCAGAAAAACAGAACTACTTTTAGAGTTGCATTGATAAATGAAGGCTGCCATAGGCTCCCTGACTTGCTTAGAGGGTAACGTGAACTCCACCACTACATTGCATTCGATACCTACACACTGCACCTTTAACAAACCCTCGTTGTAACAAAAACAGACTCAGGACTTTAGCTTGGATCGCGATACGTCCCTGGCACGTTCGTGCACCTCTGATGAGCCCTGACTCTTTACACACCAGCACACTGTCTGAAGCCTAATCCAGAACTTGATTGTGATTAATCTAATGAGATTAAGGGACACGACCAAAACACAGCCCGCTTTAACTGCAGCAGGTCTGAGCTTTTTACTCCCTTGGCAACATCCATGTTCCCAGTCGTGTTCCTGTGAGGGAGCCCTGGCTCTTCATGCATGACCACAGTGGCTGTTGTGTACTCAGATTCCTTATTTTAATGAATCCGACCAGTGGATGTGGAGGTGACCATCGCGCACACCTGGACTTCACATCCAGGTCCTGCTTTAGTGGCAGAGGAATGTCCCCCCCCCCCCCAAGAGAGCAGGGGGTGAGTGCGCACGTCTGGCGGCTGCTGCGGCTTCTCGGTGCAACACCTGGCCGGCGGCCCGCTCTCACCCTGGGCCCCGGACTCCTTGACACAGCCCCCCCCGCCCCCCCCCGCGCCCGTCCTCCTCCAGTGCTGTGAGGCTTCATTCTTTGTTCAGAGGATCGTGTTTCTGCTGCCGTGCTGCTGCTGATCTCTGACAGGGGTTGCCTTTCAGGGAGATGTGACCGACTCCATGCGTGACCATTGTTAACCAATCAGCTAATGTCAAGCAGGGATGCCTCTAATCCATAATTGGAAAGTCAGTATTACAGAGCAGCCGAGCAGCGTGGTCGGCATGCATTTCACAATAGATAGTTTGACCTTTGACCTCTTGCTCCATGATTGGGATTTCAGTGTGTTCATTATAATAGGGCTGTTGTTGTTGATGATTATCGTGATAAACATCAAGTCTGTCAAGTTTAAAACACTGATGTTTGCTCGTGTGTGTGTGTGTGTGTGTGTGTGTGTGTGTTTTGGTTTTAAAGGTCCAGTGTGTAAAATTCAGGTTAAATACTCTCCAGTCTTAGTGGGAGAAACGGAATATAGTCATCATGTTTTAGTTTTTCTCGTCTCATTATCACCTTAATGTAGAAATGGTTGTTTTCATTAGCCTAGAAGGAGCTCGTCAGGTCCTCTCTATAGTTGCTGCCATGTTGCACCGTCATGCTTGTACAGAAGCCCAGAATGGACACATTTATGAGTTTTTGGTTTACTCGGCTGCAGACAAGCAACTTTACCATTTGATATTAATTGTTTCTTTGGCATGTCCTGTATCTTAATCATTTCATAATGCTAGGGTTGGTTGTCATGGAGACAAGACTGATGACCTCATGTCAAAGTTACACCCCAAACATGCTGCCTGACAATCGTGCTTTGCTGAATAGATGTTTTTGCTCCTACAATTCTATTTAGCCGATGCTTTTATAACATCAAGGGTGGATCGAGGGGCTGGGAATTGAACCCACAACCTCATGCATTCAAGGCCTATGCTCTGCCAGTGAGCTACACCCATGTGAGTAACAAAGTTAACCGCAAATTCAATAGAAAATGTTTCAGGAACCCCAACAGATGGGAAGTAAAGCTTATATTTAATTTATTCATGAGCACCTGATCTTCATCTCATCTCCTCCTCTAGTCCCAGGGTTTGGTTTGTCTGTCACTATGGTGGCTGATCCATCCTTTCCAAACACTCAGTCCCATTTTCCTGTTCTTACACTGTGTGTGTGTGTGTGTGTGTGTGTATAGTTGTGTGTGTGCGTGTGTGTGGTATTTTAATCTGCAGCTACAGACATGGTGACACAGGTTGTTCCAAAGAAGAATTAGACATTGCCACTCATTGTGAAGGAGAGGTTATAGATTTGCAGACGCCTCAGTCAAACTCAGTCACCCCCCCCCTCCGTCCCCCCCCCCCCCCCCACACACACACACATTTCTCTCTTCATGTGAGGAAATTATATTCAGCAACGGCATGTGTCAACTTTGACGAGCTGAAATATGACGTCTCTATGAACCAGGGGTGGAAACAAGCTCACCCCCATAACCCACCATATCCGGGCCGAACACGCTCCCTCACTTTTCCAGTCTCTCTCTCTCTCTCTTGCACTTGGAAAAATGTTCAACAGTTTCCATGTTCAGTATCACTGTCAAGCTTTTTGTCCCATGGCAACACCTCGGTGCCGACAACTTCACAGACTCAGCGTTTTTCCTCGTTTCGAGAACATTTCCCCAAAGTTTTAGGACTGTGCCTCTGCCATTCCACGGCCTCTCATGACAATAACACTAAATCTCTCTCACACTCACACACACACACACACACACACACTCACATACACACATCCCATAGACTTACATTGAGTCCACTTCAGAGGGCAAAATAACTCTGTTGAGGCGGAATAGAGGGGGTGGAAGGGGGACACGATGATGTCATCTTTCACACTGTCAAACACTGTGTGTGTGTGTGTGTGTGTGTGTGTGTGTGTGTGTGTGTGTGTGGTTTGCATGTGAATATATTTGTCTGTGGATCTGTGTATGCACTTCGCAGAGACTATTTAAGTGGGTTGGCGAGTTGTTTGTGTGGCAGAGAGGCTCCGCCCCCTCTGTGTGGCCTTCAGGTCCCTGCGTTTATTATCTAATGACCTTGTGTCCTGAATGGGAAACAGGCCTTTTGTCGGTGCAATTTGAATGCACCCTTCATTCAGACCCCTACGCTCTGCACACAGCCTTGGAGGTCCCCCCCCCCCCCCCCCCCCCCCCCCCCCCCCCCCCCCGGCGGGGCCCCCCCCCCCCCCCCCCCCCCCACAGCCACACTCTCCTCGCCCCCACCCCAAACCCCAGACCACTGAGGACTACAAAGTGTCTTGCTCATGGGTTTGTCTGCATATGTTTTGTGTTTGCTTGTGCCCGGACAAACGGAGGGAAAGAGAAGCGCGTGTTACCAAGGACACTGTCCAACGCTGGGAGCAGGAAATACTTGTGATTCTTAGCAGCAGGAAGTCGTGATTCATGTCTAGTTTACTCCAAAAATAAATGAGTCAATTCCCCACTTCAGTCACTGTGGACGTTGTGGCCTGTTTGCATACAGCTACTGCACACTGACAGTTTTAGTCCGAGCAGCGATGCAAGAGAACACCTTGTTCTTGACAACTCACTAAAGTGCCGATGTCAGTGGTTTGTTCTGGACATTTTTACACATTCGCTATAAATGAGAGCAATTTTCCAAACCAGCGCAGATTCCCCGAGGTGTCTCCCTGCCAAAACATCTGATAGATCCCAGCACCAGTCAGGCCAGACCTGTAAAACAGAGAGAGAAAGAGAGAGAGAGAGAGAGTGAGTGAGGTAGCTCACAAACATATTCACGGCATTGTTTCGTAGCCCGGCTCAGAGGTGGGACGTCATGCTGAGCCCTGGAACTGTTTGACCTCTTCACATCAGAACTGGGTGTGGACTGTGTTTCGACGTCGACGAGACCCGCTGAATTTGAACACACCTCCATCACAGACGTCTCTGTGGAAGTCTTCTCTCTGTGCCGAGCCTGTGTTGAAGTCTGGACAGACAGTGACGCATAAAGTCAATATCTGATTTCATTGTTCTGCTGAGTTGAAGTATTCAGTGTTTCACTCTGTGTTTTTTTAATAGTATGGCAGGTGTCCTATTACCAGGTGTAGATGGTTCCTCTTTGATTTAAAAGTAAAATGATTTCTGAGAAGTTCAAGAGAACTCAGTGCAGATGGGGATATAAAAGCGTATACTGGTGATTGTCTTTTATAGCAGAAGTGATTGTGACCATGGAACTACACAAATCAAACATTTCAATTTTAGCATTGGTTCGACGGAAATTAATATAGACTATAAATATGATGCTCAAGATGTTGTTTTGTAGATATTAAAATACATCATTTATATGCTCATTGGATAAATCTGTCTCCACAGCCACACATGAGCCACCAAAACTCTCTGATCTCTTGAGAAAAGTCTCTCCTGCTGATGATAAATGAAGAAGCCTTTATTTCATCCTGTGTTTCATCTTGTGTTTGTGTTTGCCAAAATTTCCACCGACTCATGCATGATTAAAACGGCTCCAGGGTCTTAGGTTACAGGCTGGATGGAACACACCTGTGGGTGTGGGGGCGAGGAACTAGGACTGTGTGTCGGGGGGGTGCACATCTTTGAATCTCATGTTTACTGTGGGTGTACAGTGTTTCTTAACTGCAGAGGGAGATTATGTGGAAATGCAATATATCAGTCACTGAGTTGGAGAAGATAAACATCCATTATCATCACAGGCTTATTTACCCACAGAACTTTCTAACGTGACTTCTGCTTTATGTTCAGTTCCTTAAAATATCCACAAATGACTCAAAAAAAGGAACCTGACAGCATTGATGTTGCTCATCAACAAACGGGCAGCTATGTAACGCTCATCTTCCTTGGTGTAATGATTGTGTCAGTTCTCCGCGTTGACACAAACTCTACTGATCACATGACTCTTGAAATCTGACTGAAGGAAACAAGTAGTCTGCCTGGTTTCCTCTGGCTGCTCAGGATGTAGCTTCAAAGGCCACACACAGTGTTGTTATCAGGCCGAGCTGAGAACAGAACGTCCAATCGATCACAGATATAAATAGCGATACAGCGCCAATGGAAGTAAGAGGACAGTGCCACTGACCAGTTTGCAGGCCACACACACAGATTCTTGTCTTTCTATTTTATGGGGACACTCCTTCACATAATACATTACTACCCCCTTACCCTACCCTTAAGGAAGGAGTCTGTAAATGCTTTCTAATACATGTTTCTAGTTTGTTAGTTGAAATCCTCTTCATATCGCTTTAACCATCGATACTGTGATAATCACTGGTAATTTCATTTGGACCAAACGAAAACAATGGGTTGATGGACCGATCTCCTGAGCCAGTCCGCCTACCTCTGCACCATCGTTATAATCAATGACTTAGCAGCAAGCCAGAGAAGGGAAGACCACTGAAGAGCAGACAACTGCCACAATTGTGTGAGCCATGGATGATGTAATAAATGAGAACAGTGCTGTCTTCCCAGGGCTGTCTCCTCCACTTGGTTTCAACCAGTAGCCAGACAATGCACATTCAAGTGTTGTGAGGATTTCAGGCCTGAATGACTGACTGCACCTCTAACCATCTCAACTAATTGGCAAAGCATGACCGTTTATCTAAAGCCAGACCTAATTATAACCCTAAAACCAAGACCTTCACACATGCACTGCACTCTGGATATTTGCCTAAAGTTATACAGACGATGTCAATTCCTCCCAGATATAGCAGGTAGATGTTCCTAAAAGGAAACATGATGTTTCCAAACATGAGTTATGAAAGTAGAAGAGAGATGCATATCTGGAATTTGAAAGACGAAGTCTGAGGAGATTTTGTTCTAAAAGGGGTGACATTGAAATTTATGTGCTGTAAAAAAAACACCTAGTGCTATCTGCAGTAGACTTTATGTCCTGTCCCCTGAAGCTCCACACAGATGTCATACCTCGGCTGAATGCTCCGACAATCTCCAGCTACATTCTTTCTATGTGAAGTATAAAGTCTGGAAAATGTTTGAACCCAATGTATTTTAACACAGAACCCCCTTTCTCTCTCTCTCTCTCTCTTGTCCCTGTCTTTCTAACAGGGGCACTTACTCTGTACTCCAATACTTTGTAGTATTTGTGACTTTCATGAACTTCTTGCATTCGAGTATCCCATGAGGGAACAAACCAACTGTAATCTGTTTAAATGAAGCTCTTCCTAAAACCCACCACACTCCACCAACCTGGCCACAGCCTCATGTGGGTTGTGCCTCCTGCAAAGCTACCCCCGGAGTTCTTGTGTGAACAAGTCTGTGGGTGGCATGTCGGGGAATAATGACAAAAATGGCAGCTCTATCTCTGTTTGGTGAACTTAGAGAGTGATTCAAGCATTAATCACTCAACAACCGTTTACCGCCCTTAAACACTATTTAGATCCAGTACTAACCTGGGAGATAATAGTGGGTGTCAGGTATGATGAAGAGAAGGTTGCATTGTTTTATATGCATTTTGTGCGAGTGTCTCTGTATGACTGGGTTCCTTTGCGTGGAAACTGTTGGGTGCAAAACCACAAATTGACACCATGCTGCATTGCAAGGTGTAATTGTGCCACAGAAGAAGCGAAAAGGTTGTAATTAATGTTTCATGACTTGGTCTCACTGTAGTGCTCTTGTGTATCCTGGTGTCAAGTTTCTATGGGAAACAAAGGAACTTAAATTACTAAGTTGTTTAATCCACACACGTCTGTTTTCACAGTTTTATGTAAAAGTTATTGTGAACAATAAGCCTCAAAGTATTTTGTCAGTCGTCCCCACAGTGGGCCTCTCTATCAAATCCTCCTTTTGTTCATTCAAGTGCCTCACAGCAGTTGACCTTAATCCAGATGCCCTCTACACATTGTTTCCACTGGAGAACCTTTCTTTTTTTTTTTTTATGCCTACAGCAGCGGACCAAACAAATCCATTATTGTTGCCCTTCGCAGCTCCAGATAAAGTCTTGAGACCCTCTGCTGGAAAACTTTGGCTGGGGCTTTATGAAATGAAGGGGGTGATGATGAAAAGTGGAAGCAGGATTGAGGAAAATTGCTTGTGTAATCTTGCTAATGGACCTTGAGTATAGCAGGCAGAGCATTGTTTCCAAGGGCGTGTCAGACAGCTGTCTGAAAACATCTGCATCTCGGTGTTTGTTCAAATGTTGGCAGGATGGATGTTGTGTGTCCACAGACACTTTTCAGTCAGATATGACTGATTCTATGAAATCATAGCTAGAGATTCTTTGGGATTTTCTGTCTGAGGTGCAGAGTTTGACAAATGTGAATCCAAGTTTTGAGCACTCGAGTTCATTGGACTGCAGATGTAGTGTTGCAGAACTGGTTTTCCTGTCTCGTCCAGCTGTGATATGCTAGCTGTCTATTTTACCAATCTAGGCGTTTTTTCAGGATACATGATTCTTCAGCATCAGCTCACTGACGAGTAATAAACCGAACATATTGTTTACAAGATGTCGGATCTGTTGTCTTTTATGTGGAGATCCTGTGTGTTGTGTAACCAACATCTCGTCACGCTCTGTGTTGTGGCTCATTTATTAGTTTAGGGAGCCAAGAAGATGTGGTATTCGATAACGCTGTCTTTTGTTAATTTGCTCGTAATTGCTGGGATGACATTATCAGACATATGCTCCGACACATTCATACACATTCAGATACATACTGATATAAGCCCACCGGAAGATACAGAGCCAACTGACTGAGAATGTCCTCTTCCCACTCCAACAGCTGTCCTGACACTGTGAGCTGTCATCAGCTGTGTTTGCCAAGTTCCTTAAGCGAGCGCTCTCTCGTTGCCACGGCTACCAATTGCAATACATTTAAAATCTTGACATTTTTAGGGTCAACTATCACGAACTTTACCACCCGGCCAAGACCTCCACTCTCCTCTCAGCCATCTTATTTGCTCACTCACAGGTGGCAGGATTGTCGGATTGGGTCGAGGGTGTGTGAGGAGAGTCGGGGGCCCGTGGTTGTCTTGACGACCCTGGGAAAGCGAGGTTGTTTGTCGAGAGCGACTGAATGGGAAGTGGGGGAGATGAGTGGAGACGCGCTGATGAGGCTGGGAAAAGGTTTGCGATGAATGGGGATGAGGACACTCGGTGAGAAATATAGAGGAATGAGGAGATGAGAAAAGACAACATGTGAGGGGTGAGAGGAGTGACCGAGGAGAGGTTCAGCGGGGAGGTCCCAGCGAGAGGTTTATTGAGGAGCAGAGGCAGTGACGGATTGGGGTTGGGGTGGCGGGACGCAGAAAAGGGATGACTGGAGTTCAGGTGTAAGGGTGAAGAGAAGTGCCCATAGGATCAAAGCTTTGAGAGGGTCTGAGCCAAATAGGGGGATAATGAATATGCGATACTTGAGGGTCTGCTTTGTTTAACGGAAGGAAACGAGAGGATAAGATGCTTGGAGTGATCATGGAATAGTGGAGGCCATTTCTATGTGGGGCTGTAGTGACCTGCGTGTGCAGGAAATGCCTAAAAGATCCCCAGTGGACAGCGATTTTAGGAGGTTTATCATTCCTCACTCTGCCTTTTCTGAGAATATTTGTTCCCATAAACCTCCCTGTAACCGTCATAACAATTTACCCCACGCCGACATGACAGTTCCCCATTAATACCTTCAGTGGGACACTTGCCCCTAATAACCACATACTCCGCTGCCCCCTTGGAAACCTCCCACACACCCTTGGCTGTTTCCCCCTTTTGTGCCGCATTGTTAAATGTGCCCCTCACTCGGTATCTACTTCCTCTGGTGCTTTTCATGGTTCTGCCCAGTGTGAACTCTTATCTCCAAATGGCTTGAATATGGTATGGCCTCCCCCTCATGCGACCCCTCCATGTGCCCCATCACACAGAAATCCCTATTAAACTTGGCTTCAAACACCCCTGGTATGCCCCTAAAGTCTTTTTTCCACCATGCAGTGTGAGAACTGGACCATTTTAATCTTGGCACCACATGTGAGTCACTTTTTCATACATACAGTTCTCAGAAAGTGCTCTGGGTGTAGCTATTTAAAAGTAACACTGAGCTGTATGCGATCTCCTAGATGGATTTCACACTGAAGTAGGTTGTACCTTGAAGTGCAAATATACCACACTCTTATCAACTTTGTAATTCAGCACATTACACACACACACACTCACACACCAGAGGAGGTCTAGTCTGCTTCCTCCTGCTGAAATCTGTCACTGGGCCCGGAGAGGAATGAGACCACAGCACTGTGGATCTCTTTAAAACATCTAAAGCTGGGCTCAGACTGCAGGAATGTCAGGCCCATTTAACCCTATTTTGGGCTCTTGTCTGGAAAGGTGATCACTAATGGTGTTTAACACTTAAAATCACAATCAGCTGTCGAACCAGCCCAACTGAACCTAAAAAAAAACTGAGATACAAAGACCGGAGATCCTACTGTGCTCCAACTGACTTACTATAGCAGTAACAGCCATGATTCAAGCATGCTTCATTAAGCTATGAACATAGAATGTTGAGGTAGAATGACAATAAAGATATTCTAGTCTATAATAACAATGTCATCGGAGAGGTGTGTTGACCCCAGTCACTTTCTAAACCAGGCCTGATCATGTTTGATTGTCATTGTCTAACCTTGTTGTGTGGCATGTATGAGACTAGATCCAACTGCTACTCTTGGCCTTTTCAAACTAAAACCACCTCCGTCCACTTGACCAGTTGAACCCTTTATTCCTTTTTATGACACTGGGCGTAAACATGCTGGTGTAAACAGGAAATGCTCAATTTATAGCTTGTCTCCCACTCTGAAACAAAAACTATGACTCTAAAACTGCCAGGTGGTGAGGACACTAGAGTTCATGTGGGCAGCTGTGGCTTGAGGGGTTAGAGGAGCTGTCCTCCGACCAGAGGGTCGGGGGTGTGATTCCCCATTTACCTTTTCATTGATTGCCACCTGAAAATATGTTGTTCAGTTCATCTCTGTCTGCTACACACACTGCTCCGTCAGCTGACCGCTCGTGCTGAGTCAGCCTGAGCCTGAACACTTAATGATGTGTTTGTTGCAGGTGTGTTGATTCAGGACATTTTGCATCGACATCAGCCTTAAAGCAGCAGCAGCAGCAGCAGCAGCAGCAGCAGCAGAACGCTTGTTGTCTCTGTGTCCGACCCCCTCTCTTTTCCATTGGCCCCAGCACACAGAGGGCTGTTTTCTCTCTCTGGCCCTTGGCAGGGATTTAATTACTTATTTGTTTAGTTTCTCATATTCTAAACATCTCTGGCTCAGGGTTTTGCTGAGAATAGGCATTTTCCTCCCTCGCCTCCTCCTTTCAAAATTCCATCCAGTCCTCTCCCTTCACCACCCCCCCCCCCCCCCCCCCCCCCCCCCCCCCCCAGCGCGCACACACTCACACACACACAGCACACACACACTGTTGTTTCACTTCACTTAATGTTTTCTCATGTTAGATTTTGCTACATTTACGCTCCTTCTTATAATTTTGCTCAACACTGTTTGTCAGTATTTACTATTCACTCCAGCCCAAATACCTTCAGGGGCCTGTAATCGTCTCCCGGGGAGTCCAGTGTGTCCTCCGCCCATAGTATCATACCGATCAGTCAGTGTTAGTCAGAGGGTGGAGATCAAGACAAAGGCTGCTGTTATAGATGGACTTAAACATGATTTATTTTCAATTGCGCCACGATCAGGTTTGTCCTGTTCATTGCAAACTCATCACTATTGGCTAATGGCTCATGTTTGCATGAGTAGCAGAAAACAAGAAAGAAGTAAGGTGTGACTTTGGACTGAACATGTGATCACATTTCTACCTGAACTTGTTTCAACATCCTGCAGTCAGTGTCAAAGCTTTAAAGGTGCAATGGTTAAAATTCCACTTCCTATGGCAGATATTGAATATAAAGCAATGATTGATGCTTCATATGTGTGAACTTTGTTTTCATGAGTCAAGGTTGAGCCTTTTGCATTTACATTATAAATAGGTTCTTTCTACCGAGGCCTCCAAGTGTCACTCAGTCTTACACAATTTACATTTTGTAAGGATTAACTCATTTAATAATTTATTATATAGCACTCCTAAACATAAATAAAAGAATAAAGTGAAGTAGGTAAAGACAGTGCAGCAGTCATGTGGATTTATGTGTCAAAGGTTTGTGTTGATTGAAACTTGCTGAGCCTTAATGAAGGATTTCAGCACAGTGTCTGTTTGTTATGGTGAGATTAGTGCAGGTGGTTGGATTAGTCATGAGGTGAAGATCAAGTTTTTATAATGTCATCGAAGCGTAGTGTTTATCCTTAGTCATGTGCAGTAATAGTACTTTGATTTATTAGTGTGAAACATCACCTGAATAGTGCTCTTTGTGTGTGTGTGTGTGTGTGGGTGTCCAGTGGCACACTGTGTTAATGCTATTGATTGGGTCATGGCACAGTTTGGTTTGTGGGTTAGGCTCTGCCATCACACAATAACGTGAATGCAGACAGTGTGAGGCCTCACCCGCTGACTATTGATACATGTACTTCTGACACAATAATTCATATAGAACACATCAGACGCTCTGCTCTGGGCTTTGAATGCACATGTTTGTATGCTTGGCAGCATCAGCTTGTACCAGGTAGCTCTTGCTTATGATTTTGGGTTGTTGGTCTGTCTGTCTGTCTGTCTGTCTGTCTGTCCGTCCGTTCGTCCACTGCTATGATATCCCATGAGGAGTTTTCTTCAAAAGTGTTTACTTTGAGTCCAAGATAAGCTAATTAGAATTTGGTCCTGTTATCTCGAATTGTGTTCACATAGACTCACAGTCTAGCTGATTAGGTCTGAAAGGTCAAAGGTCAATGTCACAGTAACCTTACATTTTTCTGTCTTTTCAACGTGAGAACTCAAATTTGCCTTTTTGGAATCTCAAGAAGTTTTGACTTATTGTAACTTGGACTCAAAGATGAACTGGTGGTCGAAGGGTAAGGCCTCTGTGACAACACCCTATACGCATACTATATAGACTGAAACTGCACTGAATGAACACCATTTGTATTGGACTGTATTTATACAAATTTGGATATTTTATACACTGTTACGTTTTAAAACCCCGACTCAGTGACACCATCGAAAGGATCTTACATCAGGATATTTGCTTGTTTACATGTGGCTCCATAGCATCCCCTAGGCTGTTGGTTTCCCTATGCCCCTTGACCTCATCAGTGCAACAGCACTGTTTTCCATTGAGCAATACACCCAATGGTGAATGACATATCTCCATTCAAATAACAATCAATGTGACTGCTGCAGGGGAAAGTTGTCACAGAGTCTATTCACAGCTCCCTTCAATTGTGGGGATCACTTGTTGAAAGAACCCACTTTATGTCAGGCATCCGATGGAACCCTATGGGTCAAACCATTGTGCGCCATCCAAGGGCCTCATTGCATGTGTCATTAAGTCATTTCAATGCAACGCAATCTGTGTTTGTCTGTGGTTCTCCGTAGCGCTTTGCATCTGTGTCATTGCTGCAGTGGTGTGGTCACATAAACGCCGTCTCTGCATCACTGCAACACACATGACATCACGTTCGGAAGGGTTCGAAAAGATCCCTGACCGAGTGATGCTGCTGTTGCTCACTGGAACTGGCGGTTGAAGTCGGGCAGTCTTGGTGTCTACAGTTTTATGTCCTCGTTCAGTTGGTTTTCTGTTAACCAGAACAATATCAAACCAAACAAACCTTTCGTTCTTTAAACGTCTGTATCCTTCTGAGCAACAGCTCCCCCCCCACACACACACACACATTACAGTGAGAACATGCCTGTGGTTTCCCCTGCCACATTTCTCAGTCATGCTGTTTACATTAGTGCATCACCTTAGAGCACCCTGTACCTCCCTGTAGGCCTCCACGAGCCAGACCAATCCCCTCGTCTTTGTCCTTCTCCTCTCACTCTCTCACTCTGACGCTTCCTCCCCTTGTTACTCACACTTCTCCAACTCTTCCCATAAACCATCCGTTCCTCCACATTGTCTCCGCCGTCCAGACGCACGGAGGAATGTGCGCACCGCTGGGGTCGCCTCATGGACACAATATGAGCAACATGCCGAATAGTGGGGGGAAATGACTTTTTCAGCAGCCGAGTCTGGCTGGACTCTTTTTTTTGCCCATGTTTGGCGAGAGGAAATGAGCTTTGTGTGCTGTGGGGATGTCTCCAAGCTCCCCACTCCGGCGCAGACAGAGGGGTAGACTCAAAGACGAGGCTAAAAATAGCGCCGAGAGCCCAGGTCAGCTCTGAGCTGAGAGTAAGGGGCTTTGTGGGGAGCGAACAGAGTCAAAATTGTGTGGAGGGAGGTGTAATGGAAATACATGCTGCAAGTTCGAGCATGAAATAAGCATTCAATAGACTGCTATGTGAAAACCAGCAACCTTGAAATATGCCTTACAGGAGAGCTGGTGCGACTCCTGCATTACGTGCATGTGCTGTGCGCATAAAGAACAACTGAAGCAAAATAGTTATCTGATGGAGGACTGGAGGACTGGAGGACTGGGGCCAGCCAGTCCAGGTGAGAGCCTTTCAGCCTCTCCACACGTTTTCTCACATCTTCCTCTTCTGACGGAGTTTATCATGTCACACCAACGTGCATAACCGAAAGTCTTTTCATAACCGCCCCCACGCTGGCAGAGGTGGAATGAATGAGTGCATGGCCTGAAAGCTCACAAGATCCCACTGTTGGAGAGACACAGAGTAGGAAGTGTGGAGGTGAGGGCAGAGAAGATAAGAATGAGATATAGCTTCAGCTTGTGACAGGGGCATGGTGTGCAACAGGATTGTTAAGTAGGGGGGGGAGAGAGAAATGTGCTCGGGCCGGAATAATGAATTTATAGTGGCCAAGATCGTGAGATATCAACAGAATGGATGGAATGAGTAGGAGGCGGAGGTAAACCAAGGAATCTAGAGTGCTCTGAGACTCGGTATGAGTTCCAGTCAATTAATTCTCGCCGCTTTTTCTCATCGAACAATGAAAAGAAGTAGAGTTTTGTGTATTTGTATTTGTGTATGACATGCACAAATATGGGCGGACGGGAGTCCACATCAACAGAAATGGACTTCTTCTTCTGTTATTACGATGCCACGTTCGAATGAGATCGTAAAGTCAGTGCAATGACGTGAAGAAATTTAATTTGGAATGGATGCATGAGGTCATGGGTTCAATTCCCGGGCCTCTCTGTCCACCCTAAGAGGTATGTGTGCTGACTGAAATTGTCGAAATTGTGACGGGATGTGGGAAAAACAAAATCATAGCTGTGAATAGCAGGTCGCATGGAAGCGAGTCGTCGGGCAGCCGCCGGTGTAAAACGTGACATGCCGGGCTTCAGGTTCCTCTGAATGCTCCCGTGGAGCCGCACGCGACGGCGCGGCCTTCTGTGCTTGTACTTTCATTCCCTCAAAAGTGTTTACTCGCACTGCTTGTGGGAGAACTGCAGGTAAAACGCTCGTGAAAGCGCTTTGCGTAGCGTGCATCGGCACGGTCAAGTGGTTCAGGGCTGAGCTGCGATTGGCCGAGCGCAAAGCAGCCCGGGCCCTCTCCTGCGCCGCTCACCATCTGCTTCTGTGTTCAGGCCGGATCGGTGGAGTGGAGCGTGTTCGGAGGTCGTACAGCGGCTCTGCTCGTCCAAAACAAACCGTCCCTATTGTCGCTGGCTCTGCCTCTCCCTCTGCGCTGTGCTCATGTGCACTCTGTGTGAGCACGTGTGTGTTTACGCAGCGCACAGAGGCCTCTGTCCGCGCGTTTACACGGGGATGAGTGGCTGTTTATTTGTTTCAAAGCCGCTCCGAGTGTCTCGCTGTGGTAATGATGCACAAATTGCAGCTCTCAGCGGCGATGACGTCATGGTTTTCCCCCTGCGCTCCTCCTCGCCGTCGCCCGTCTTCGTGCCCCTCGCTCCCCTCGTGATGGCCTCTTTTCCTAAGTCCTCTCCTCTCCTCTTCCTCCTCCTCCTCCTCCTCCTCCTCTCCTCTCAGAGGTGAGGTCATAACTGGCTGGATTCGGCGCTGGGCTGGAGCACAGACGTGAGGGATCTGTTTTTCCCATCAGTCAGCGGAGCGCTGCCGAGAGCTGCATGTGTGAGAGGACGAGGGTATTTCTGCTCTGTTATTGTGACGAGAACATACTACTACCAAAATACTCGTGTTACCACTGAACACAACTTATCGAGAGCAGGCAAAACAAAGGCATCGGAACGCTGATGCCCGATCTTGCATTTTTGGCTCAACTAAACCAGATAAAGCTCCTGAATGTCCCAGAGTTTGATTAGAGCGGCAGCAAATGACAGATGTATATGATGTTTGTTTTCAGTTTTTGATTTGGCTTCTGCCCCATCCAATAGCCTCAAACAGGACTTCAGCCAATCACCAGGGGGCAAACAAGACAATCTGACGAATTAAGGGTTTTTTGCGTTGATGGATTAAACTACTCACGTGTTATTGTGTTACTTAACAACACTTGAGCCTTATTCATGGCCGCATGTAGCATCTCCTCTCCACCATTCTGCACTGTTGTTTGCATCGTATAGAAATCGCATCACCTGTCCACTCGGCCTCATGCAGATTTTGCCTCCACTTCCTCTAAATCCCCTCCTGCTTCTTTCTCTTGCAAAAAGCCCCTCCACCTTTTACATTATGGCCTTTTGAGCAGATGGTCTTGACTCCAGTAACTAGTTGTACCGCTACATTCTTCACTGTTTACGGTAGATTCAACAATGGCTCCAAAGAAGAGGAGTAAGTCACATGAGCATAGTTGAAAGTAAAAAGAAAAACACAACGGAACGGACCAATCACAGCATTTACTGTCTGTGTTATTGGGATGTTTAGTCACCTACGTACTTCATGTTGGAGCCATGAATCAGGCTCTAAGCTTGTGAGAACTATTCCTCCCTGCTCACACCACTGGCACACAGGTTATCAGGCAGGGGTTTGCCACTGGTTTAGAGCTGAAACGATTCATCGCTAAATCTACTCTCATTGATTATAAAAACTGGTCGATTACATATTCCTTGAATCAATCATCAAATCTTCAATTCATGTTTTGCTGTAACTGTTTGGGGGAATGACGAAACATGCTCTCATTCAATCTCATTCACGAACTCTCATAAGATGCGCACGAGCCCACACACACACACACACACACACACACACACACACACACGCACACATGCACAGGCTTCCCAGGGATGGTGTCTATAGGCAGGTGATAAGTTGTATAATAATTGGTCATTTTCAGATTTCATGTCTTTTCATATTTGTACTATTTTTCCCCCCAATTCAAATAATCGTTTAGTCGAATCGAATCGAAGAAATGAATCGATAACAAGAACAATCGTTGGCTGCAGCTCTACACTGCTTTTTGCATCCCCTCTTGATTTCAAGTAAACTTTTGATTCCCTCATCAGAGGTGCCACTACTCAGTGGAATGAAGATAAATGATCTGGAGCGCTAATTCATTCCCTCCTTTCCTAAACTTTATCTTGCCCAAGAATTTCAAGAATCCATATCCTTCAAGTCAGACTAGAACCTCAGATGAGTCTTTTTCCGAGATTCGACAGTTCTGCTGTTTGTCTGCTTTTGTCAAATCGTCACATTTTCGTTCGTATCCAAGTCAGATTAAGTAAAGTCTGTCTGAAAACAGGATCTTTGCAAGCTCCCAACTTTTCTGAAAGCCGTGGCGGAACAAAGGCTCTCCCACATCGCTGCGTATCGTCATGTGCAGCGCCACTCGCCGTGGGCGGAGAATTTGCACATGCAATTAAGCTCCTACGGAGCCACCGCGACCTTTGTCCTTGACTGCTTGTGAACGGTGACCTTTAGGAATTTCTTGAGGATGCTAAGCTGTGGATGTGTGTGTGTGTGTGGGGGGTGGGTAATGAGGGAGGCCGCCATGTTGTTTCCGTTTTTGTGCCTGCTCTTGTGACTGACACCGAGTCTTAATGAACACTGCGGGGAAAAATGCTATTTCAGAATGCGTGGAGCAGCTTGACGAACGCGAAGATAGCGCACGATCAGCAGAAAATGAACGAGCGCTTTCAGCCCGCTGCCTCGCACGTGCAGGGCCAGCTTGCAGCCTGCTGCACAGTGCACACAGTATGCTTATTGTTCGCTCGGCACAGTCTGGAACACGCACATTGATAGACTTTTGTCGCTCTTTGTTCCGTGGACACAGTCTCGTTGTATGGTGCAAAATAATCGATGCTAACCGGCTCGTTGGGCCCGTTTGTCTGCGTGTCCACCACAGACAGTGGGGCTGATTTTTTTGATTTTGTGTTGTCAAACTTCTCTCTGTGTCTCCTTGTCTCTCTCCATCTGTCAAACACACACACACTCCATTTCACCTTTGGCCCATCGTAATAGCTACTCATAGCCTCACGCTCCCTCCCTAGCCAGCTCCAGATGTTATTGACACCCCCCCCCCCCCCCCCCCCCCCCCCCCCCCCCCCCCCCCCCCCCCCCCCCCCCACCTGAATTTCACAGAGAAGAGGCGGGCTTTGCTTAGACACACAATCTGGCACAGACACACACATGCACAAACACACATACTAATGCACACAGTTGTAAAAAAAAAAGAAAAAAAAGAAAAAAACGAAAAGCTTAACAATGCACATCCCTGCAGGCTACCTCCTGAACGCATTGGTTTTACCGAGGCCTCACATCAGAGGGAGACGGTGTCATCTGAGATCGTCGGATGGAAAACGACTGACATACCAAACCAATCATCACTATTTGTCACGCCGCTGGAGACTCTTCAAAGCCAAGGCACGCTCTAATACCGATATCATTCATCCTACACGCAGACTTTGTCATCGCTGGTCTCATGAAAACACAGGCGTGTTGCCGGGTTGCCACGGTGACCCGCGGCAGTGTGACCGACAGCAGGGGCGCGGCGGGACAGGTTTTCACCTGCAAAATGTCAAAAAGCCCGTAGCGGTGAACGGCGCCGGCTCCGCTTACTTCGGGAGACCGAGGAGGTTGAGGCCATGAATGGAGAGGATTGTGTCGCTGATTGCTTAAAGTGGCGTGAAAAAGGCCCCTGAGTGACACAAGCAGGAAGAGGGACGCAAAGTAAACAAGTGCACTGATTGTGTCTCACGTGAGGAGGGTCGAGATGCCGGCTGATGGCGGCGGGGTCGCCCGTTCTGTTTTGGCGTGTGCAGAAAACATCTGGCACCACACGGGTGTGTGTGTCCCTGTGGACACAACTGGTGCCCTGGCCATCTACACACACACGTGAGTGTGTAAATGGACACATGTTGTTTTTGGCTGTTCACAGTTTTGGAAATTGGTAAATGTTCTATTGTATTGTATCTATTGTTGTGTTTAAATATCGCTTTATCAAGTCTTGAAGACCCTTCAAGGGGCTTTACAGGACAGTTTGACCTTCACCCAGTCACACAAACATCCACACTGTGCTTCTATTTGCAGCACTTTGTATCTTATATAAGTACATGGGACAATGTGGGGTTCAGTGTCATGCCCAAGGACACCACAGCATGTGGAGTGTGGCGGGGGACGTAATCAAACCCCCCTACCCTCTGGTCAGAGGACAGCACCTCTAACCTCCCCCCCCCCCATCCCCCTCATCCACAGCTGCCACAGATGTGTCGTTATTAATAACAGGCTGAAGTGGCTCACGTCATTTTTTTCGATTGGAAAATCAGAACTGTGTCACTTCAGTATGTGTCCATACGTCGGGCGTCATTACTGAGAACATTCATTTGTGAATCCATGCAGCAGTAACTGTGCCACTCAGAAGAACGAGCTTTTCTTCCACTCCTTGACCTGTGACCTCTGGACATCTGTTTGTTATAGTCCAGACGCAGGGGTGTCAAACTCCTTTACAGTGCCGGGGCCACATAACAGCCCGGTTTGACCCCGAGTGGGCCAACAATCACGACTCCAAATTGTTCCCTGTGTTGCAACAAAATACATTGTGAAATTTAAAGGTGTAGTGTGTAAGATTTCCGTCATTTTCGTCAAAAAATATTACAAAGCAATCACATACTGGCATTTTCATGATTTTATAATCACGTCAATGTTTTGTTTTTTCTCCCATCACCCTTCGATGAGCCCATTAATATATCTATCTACCCATTATATCTACATGAGGAGCGGGTCCTCTCTACGGGCGCCGCCATGTTTTTACAGTAGCCCAGAGTGGATGGACTAAACGTCTTCTGAGTTTTAATGACAACTGAAGTCGACCAAATGTTCTCCTGCATGCTCCGAAGGGTGAGGGTGAGGTGATGGATACATTATGCAACTTCACCTCTAGATGTCACCAAATCTTACACACTGCACCTTTAATAAACGAATATCATTTTTCTAAATAAGTTCAGTTTCAACAACATTATAGCTCAGTTTATCATTTTCAGATTTGCAGTACAGCTCACAGGTACACAAAACATGTAGTCAAGGGTCTGTGGAAATGCTGAAATGATTAAAAAAACAAATTCTCTGCCATTTTTACACTGTGCAAAGTCGTCTTTCAGGGCGGATTGGAGCCTACAACTGTGGCCGTTTGTTTGGCACCGCAGCTCTAGAGCTTAATGTCAGATAAAAGATCCCGGTAGTTATGAATGAGAACTGTCAAATCTAATTTGTATTGAATACAAGTGGCTTGTACTATGAACCTTGCCTCAGGCATAACACAAGTTTATGTCTGTTGTGTCTATGTTACTGACATGTCTCAGCAGCTGACCTGTGTGTGTGTGTGTGTGTGTGTCCCCACAGGGCGTTGTTCGCATATGATGGAGGGACCAACAAGCTCAAACTGGCTGACTCCGGAGGTAAAGTCCACGGTGACTTAATTTCTAACAATCTAAATTCAAAGGGTGCATCTTCTTGAATGTAGAACCATTTTCCCCATCTTGTCCCATCTGTCCTCTGTACCAGCGGGGGGCGTGGCAGAGCTGGTGGCCAAGTTTCACATATCAAAGCCTCAGTATGGACTCTGCAAATTAGGAAGTGGGGAGCTGGGAGGCCTCCGGATCGCTCTGATCAGCTGGGTGAGTCTCATGTGGATCTACTCTGACAAGCATGAACGCAATCCCTGATTCACATACCAGCAGGATTTACATGTGTGTAAGAGTATGGCAGGTACACACACACACACACACACACACACACACACACACAAAGTGCTCCACAGCTTCATTAAAGTCAAAGTCATTTATCGGCGCCGTGATAATGGCCTTAACATGCTATAAGAATAAATCTGTGCAGGTCTTAACCTGTAAAATGCTGGGAAGTAAATCCTGAAGTGCTCGGCTTACCCTCACTCTGTGCCCGTGTGATGACAGAGGATTACTTGGCATCTGATATGTGGGAAAACACTGAGGGAATGTGCCATTACGTCAATGCAGTAGCGAGAAGTTTGTGAATCACAAGCAGCAAAAGCAACATGTGAATTACTCACGCGCATGTGAACGCGTCTGACATTTGCTTGATGTTGGTGGGAAAGATTTAATGACTCAGAACAATGTTTCTACTGGGGTCGCTGCTTGTGATTGGCTGAAAATACAAATGATCCATGTGCAGAAATCCATTCACACTATGAAATAATACAGTATGGAGACGGATGAAAACATACTGCCTCCACCATTTATCAACTGGCCCTTAAACAGTTGTTAATATGAGTTTAATCCATGTATGTTTGTACACTTGCACTTATGAATTTTTTTTATTGTTACTTATAAGGTTTTTTGCTTAAATGGAGAAATTCCAAGGCTTAACAATCCAATGTTAAAAAGCTATTTATAGCCGCCCATAGGTCACTGTCGGAATTACGGTTAAATCATCTTTGGAATCAACCCCAAAAAAATCAAAATCAATAAGGTTCTTTAGTAGAATATCAAATAAAACACAGTATTACACCTTCACTGGCAAAATTGAATATTACATCGACTAAAATTGGTCAGTTTAGTCACATGACATGAAAAGCAGGAAGTGAAATGGCAGAAGAGAGTTATAAATCAGTGTTCATCCTGGTGATTTTTCACAATAAGAGCGACCATAACTCTTCTCTGTTGTTTACCTGCCGTGTAATGAGCTAGAGATGAACATGATGGTGAATCCTGTCGGTCCCAGAGAGTTATGAGCTGAATGTGGACGTCCTGTGTTTGTCCACAGGTCGGACAGAAAGTGGACGACTTCCGCAGGACAGAGTGTGCCAGCCACATCCCGGCCATCAGGAGCTTCTTCAAGGTACAGTATGTCGGATTTACCTCTGGGATCTGTGCGGCACTCTCGTTCAAGTCATCCTTAACTTTGTTTACCGCGGTTTGAAGCATCACCCTCGTATCTTAAGAAAGGGCAGAAAACATCGTAAACTCCCAACTCATCTCGATCAAAGAATGTTTTGACGTGTTCTGATTTCTTTACCCTTTACGCCTCAGACGTTGTGGCCTCAAGCATCTATATTTACAGACAGTGGTTTACTTTGTATTGTTTGGAGAGTTTCCTGTCCTCAGTCCACTTCCTGTGCTGGTGGTCCCTGTGTGTGATTGGTCCAGTGAGCGGGGGGTACGGCTGAGTTTGGGGCTTAAAGCTCCATTTGTTTGTTGTGTCGAAAACTGCGGTGGCGGTGCGAGTGACAGGAAGTAGACAAGAGAACTCTCCTAATATTTTCACGTGTGTTGACGTCTATAGGGTAACTCCATGTATTGTGGTGCCCGTGCAGTGTTATGTATTGCGCCAGTGTGACGAGGGGAGGTCCAGCTGACCCTCAGGTTTACTGCTTTCCATATAAAGGCATCGCCCGCTCAACGGCAGAGGCATCTGTGGAATGTTTGTTGTTTTTTTTAACAGTAATTGTTGTGTGTGTGTGTGTGTGTGTGTGTGTGTGTGTGTGTGTGTAAGCACCCATGGGCCTCTGCGCATTTTCATGTGGGATTTAAAATATTGCAGAGAAATCATTTCATGGTCAGTATGGAGAGAATTTATCCTGCTGTGAATTGTGGGAGCAGGAGGACCTTTAACCTCTGCATACTCTCTCTCTCACTCTCTCTCACACACACACACACACACACACACACACACATGCAAGCAGACAATAATATTCCAGTTGCACTTTTTCTTACCTCTTTCCTCACCTCTGTGTCTCTGCCGTGAGTGTTGCTATGCTGCATGTCCCAGCTGGCAGTGAGAGGGCTTTGTCAAGGCGAGTCTGCAGCAGCAGCAGCAGCAGCAGCAGCAGCAGATGTGGGTGTGTTACATGTTGTGCTGTACTCCAGTGTAGCATTAAATCATAAAAACCAAAATATGAATACGCTGCAGATGTCACCATTGTTCCGTCTCCACCAGAAATAATGACAGATTGAGGTTGAGCCAACCGAGTTTTATGTATACGTGTGCGTGTGTGTGCGCGCGCGCGTGCGTGCGTGTGCGTGCGTGCTCCGATGGTACCGTGATAGTAACCGTGAGAAAGGCCGGTCGACTTAGAACAAGAAACAGGAGATGTTTTGATTATAAGTCACCTTTAATTAATCACATGTCTTTCTAAGAATCCTCCTCTGAGGTCTCAGGACAGTTTGACTCAGTCAGATACTTCAGGTGTGAGTTACAACAAAGAACAGGCGCTCTATTGTTACACAAGGAGCAAGGCAACGCTCTGGCTCCAGGCTCTGAAGCCTCTGTCATCGGGCTGTGGCGTGCACGCGCACATGCACGCGCGCGCACACACACACACACACACACACACACACTTGAGATCAGAGGCTTTAGTTTCATGTCACCCAGCAGGACAAGCCCTTCATCACATCCTCTGTGTTATTTCAGAGCAGGAGCTCTCATTACTGAAGCCGGTGTCATCACGTCTGTGGATGATAACAGGCAGTTATTAGAGTAGTTATTTCTTCTTTTGCATTTGTTATTTCACTTGCAGGATTCCACAAAAACACCTGAGCTTATTTCTCTGGAACTTCGTAAAGATGCGCGACATCATCCAAGAAATATACCGTCTAATATTCCACTATCTACAAATCTGAGTGTCTGTTTCACTTCCTGTTGCGTGCCACCGATTGGAGATGAATTTTGCAAATTGAAACACGCTTTCTTAAAGGCACAGTGTGTGTTTTAGGTTTTAGTGAATTCAAATTGTATTGTCAGAAACAGAAACTAAGATAATCAGGGCATGAACCTGATGAATGATCCCCATGTTTTCCCGCCCCTCTCTTTACAGTAAGATGTCCACAGATCTCGAATGTGACAGGTGAAGTCACTGCACTTCTACAGAGCACGTGTCAGAGGGTTTGAGGGAGGCTGACGACAGGAAGGAAGGGGATGATTAAGTGAGAGATGACAGACAGAGATGAGAGAGCGGTCTTGACTTAATGTGAAACACTTAGCGTTTTTATTTAAAGGCACAGCGCACAGAATTTATGCATGTAAAGCTGAACACCCCTCAACTCGCCTGTAGCCTCCAGGGAGAACCTGCAGTGACATTTGGTCTTTTAAAACTCTAAAGCTGATAGGTTCATCCATGATGGTGCAACAAGGCAGAGAACACCTGCATGACATGTGAGTATATAGGGTTCATTCAGTGCTAATGAAAACACCTGATTCGGGTGATTAAACACTTAAAAACAACAGTATGTCCATTTCGCCTTCAATCCTATTGACCAGATTTAAGGATGATCAAAATGTTTTATTTTGAAATATGCAAATCAATGTATAGTATAAATTACGCATGAAAAAACAGGATTCATGATTTGTATAGTGCAGCTGTCCGAATAATGCACGTTAATGCGCGCTCCCTTTTTTCTGCTTTTTAAACGAACTGTCGTGCGCTCGACGATGTCACTGACACATCATCACAAGTGTTTAGTTTGTCCATTCAGGGCCACTGTAAAAACATGGTAGGGGAGCGCGGTGGCCTCCGTAGAAGGAACCTGCTCCAGATGTGAATATAAAGGACTCATTCATGGGTAATAAAAACAACAATTCATGCATATAGGAAAATTATACACATGCATAGAGCAGCTTTATGCTCGTGTTTCTACCCATAAACATGTGGCGGGTGCAGACACGGTAGATTTACACACACACACACACACGTTGCAGTACGGAGGCTCTCCTCCAGGTGGTCGTTCTCTCTCCGCCTCTGTGATTTCCTCACTGTCTGTGGAAGCTCTGCAGGCTGCTCGTCTGCTCCGGCCTCCGTGGGTAATGCAGTTGGCAGCCACCAGCGAGAGTGATATGGATTTTACACCACACTGACATGTATTATAGGGCACGCTGAAACGCTCTGCTCAGTGTCAGTGTCGGCGTTGTCACTCGGATAAAGCTGTGGTTTCCTGTCGGAGGCCGCCCCCCCCACAACCCCCCCCCCCTCCCCCACCAGGCCTCCAGTTAACTCTGCATGGAAATGATCCGCAGGTCCTGGACGCACATGCAGACATGAGTGTGGACATGTTTGACATCGGTCCCAAAGGGCAGCGGTAGAAAAGGCTCCGTCCGTACACTCGCTGAATCAGCTCCACCGCTTCACCCTTTCCACCTTTTCTTGAGAACACTCTTTCACACCCTGTTTCACTTTCGAAACCGCAGTTTTTCACTTTAAACCCCCCCACCCCCCATCCCCTCCTCCACATCTATAAGCGTCCAAACCAATGCATTCCTATCACCACACTAAACCCAGGGAGTGTTTTTTGTTCTCTCCGTCTTTATAAGTGAAGCCGTTGCACAACTGTTTGGCTCCGACTTTGCATAACTTCAAGTCAAACCCAGAGAAAACCACCAGAGGGAATGTGTGTACCCTTGGATGGATTTCTAGTCTTGTGTGTGCGTGCGTGCGTGCGTGCGTGTGTGTGTGTGAGAAGACGAGTGGTCGCAGGGCAGCACATGAGGGTGGATTAAATCCACATCTGTCTACTTGTCATCTCCTCGTTTTGATCTCACGCCCTTCCCATGTTTCAGGAGGCGCATGTGTTCGTCAGCGCCGAGAAGGTGGAGGATGTGACGGAGGAGAAGATAAGAGCCGAGCTCAGCAAGACGCAGGCCCACGCTCCTGCACAGTGGACGAGGAGGAGCTCCAAGTCTGCAGACAAGGAGGACCTGGTGGTGAGGGCCCTGCAGTACCCAATATGCCCATAAGATGGAGGCAGAGACTTAAAATACACCTCATGAATCAGCTGGTTTCATTCAGTCATGCTAATGAATGTAATAAGAGAATATTTTTGAAGTAATTCTAAACTGGAATATTCATCCATACCCTCATACCTCATCACATCCTGTAATTTATTATATTTTGATATCTGGTGCAAAAAGCAGCTGCAAGAGCTTTAAAAAGGCCAAACTGAGAGAACTCACTACACATGTGGTCACCTGTGACCTACATGTTTGAGTTTATTCAATGGGCACTAAATACCCCCCCCCCGTCCCCATACTGCAATGTAAGGACACTGAGGTCATGTGACCTCAAACTTTAGACCAGTTTTACCTCACCAACGGTTATAGAAAAACACATTCTCATTTTAATGCCCTTCATTGAAATTAAACGTGTGTTTCAAATTGTTTCATTTGTTGTTATCATCACTGTTGTCACCAATAACAACAGTCGTATTTCGTGGAGTTAAAACTCAAACGAGCTCATCTCACCGTGACTCTCTATTAAAAGTTTGATATAGAGCTAGAATTGAGGTTTTGATTACAACTTTTATTGTGTCTCTTTGTCACAGTGTGTGTGTGTTTTTTTCTTTCAGGGAACAAACTACAGAAAAACAAATGCTGCGATGGAGATGAGACTAATAAACAGAGATTCTTTCTGGGCACGTGCAGAGGTACGACAACATCACTCTGTTTGGCCTCATTTAAATGTTTTTTTTTCTACGGCTGTATAGTCGAGTTTAAAAATCCATTAAAACTTACCGAGACGGATTAAAGCACTGCACACTTACATTACTGCTCTGTGCGTGTGCGTGTGTGTGTGTGTGTGTGTGTGTGTGTGTGTTTGTGTGTGTCAGCGTGAGGAGGAAGAGAGGAAAGAGGATGAGAGGAAGCGAGCGTTGGAGGAACGACGGCGTCTTGAGAAGGAGAGAGTGCTGAAGGAGCGGAGGGATGCGGAGGAGAGAGACAGGAAGATGGATGAGAAGCTACAGATGTTGGAGGAGCAGAGGTTGGAGACATGTCTGTTTCACATCAACACCGCCCTCTAGTGGCTGTGTCCTGTATTGTTCCAGGGACAGTTCGTGGCATCAAGATAACTTTAATTTGCTTCTCTGCGTCACAGGAGGAAACAGGCAGAACAGGAGGAGGAGCTGCGGAGAAAGGAGAAGTTTAAATGGGTGAGTGTAGAGGTCTGTAAAACATGGTTTTGTGTTTAAGTGTAAAATGCACAGTCTGAGATTTGTCCTATGGAAACCTCAGCAAAGAGGCGTCAGGTCACTGTGGAGGCTCTAAATCATAAAACAGAAACATAATTAAACAAAATGAACATGTTTGTTTCACAAAAAACGTAGGAACAAATGAAGATTGATCAAAAATCCAGACATTTTTGAATTTGAAATTGAAAAAACTCTGATTGTAGAAATAAATTGATGCTATGATTTTGTTTTGTTTTTAGAATGACTCCAAATTTGGAACAAACATTTTCATCATAATGCCAAAACTACCGTGTTTTCTGACAAACCCTATGAAAGAGTAAAACGGGTCACCTATTACTCATTGGACTTAGAAGGTGCAGGGTCAAAGGTCAGAGTGTATGTGGACTGACACTGCGCCACAACATAAATCTCTACAAAGATAGTGCATGTGAATGTGTCGTTGCTTTGTGTGTGTGTGTGTGTGTGTGTGTGCAGGAGCTGCAGCAGAGGGAGCACGAGGACGACATGAGGGCTCGACTGAGGAGGAGTGAGTCCATAGAGAAAGCAGCAGTAAGTCAATCTTCTGTAAACGTACACAACAACAACAACAACAACAACAACAACACCATGAAATCTGCTTCCTGCTGACTGTGCACTGACTGGCCTGTAGGAGGCAGCGGCGCTGGTATCCCAGAGAACCATGAACCCTCGGGAGTTCTTCAGACAGCTGTCATCGTCATCGTCGCAAAGTCCCACCAGCCCCGGATCCTCCCGTACCGGTAGGTGGCGGGTAAAAAATGAAAGGGGCGATGCCGCAAACCGAGGGTCCTCGTGCGCTCATCGAAACTCAAAAGGTCCACGGTTGCATTTCTGACTCTTCAACCCACCAACAAGTTTCCCTCTCTCTCTCCAGGCAAACCCTTCAGACGGTACCAGCGCAGCCTGACCGACACGGCCTTCATCTTCTCCAAGGCGGAGGAGAGCACGGCCTCTTCGCCTCGCACCTCCCCGCTGGTCTCCCCCTTCTCCCGGTACCCGCCCTCGCCGCTCAACCGCGTCACGCCCCCCCCGCGCAGCCCCGACTTCCGCCCCGCCACCTCCCCACAAAGCGCCAGGGCCCCCATGTCACCGCCCCTGTCGCCCCTCCGCCCCACCCCTCCGGTCGCAGCCTTGCCCAGCGTCCCGCAAACCGACAAGCGAGCGGAGGCCGACGCCGCGCCGTCGCCCGCGGAGCCCTCGGCGCCCCCGGCCTCTCCCAGCCTCCTGGCGTCGGTGCCCTCCTGTTTGATAAAGGCGGAGTCATCGCGGCCCGAGGCGCTGCCCCCCTCCCCCCCAAACACCCCCAACCAGCCTGAGGACTCGGCCTTCTGCTTTGAGCCTGGTCTCCCTGCACAGACTCTGACGGATCCTCTCCCGCAGCCAATCAAAGGTACTGGAAGCAACACACACACAAACACACACATATGCAGTATGTATATACATTTCCATATATCCATAAACATACATGTACATACTTTATATCTGTTGCCACGTTGCACCACTTTGTTTTTTCCTGAAGATGTCAGAAGGTCTCACACACTGAACCTTTACATCATTAACATCAACAATGGCAGCGACACAAACTACCACACTCTTAAATGTATTCGTTTTATTGTTGAACTCTAAATTAACGATTGGACTCTGATCATTGCTTTGACCAATATCAGTGGAGTCAGTGACACTTGAGATGATTTATTATCATATTATTTATTAACAACTGATGCTAGTGTTTGCCCTTGTGAATGTATAAAGGACGACGTGCATTACGGGCTCATCTCTGCCGAGTCTGTGTGCGGCATTCAGCTGCGGCGTGCAACTCCACCACCAGATGTCACCAAACACTTTTCTTCTGAGATATTAGCTGAGGCAACAAACTGCCCATTCAGAGCGAAGCCGCGAGAAGAGGAGGCTATTACTTTTCTTATTCCTCATTTGTTTGCCAAGAGACATTAATCATCCGAAATAAAATAATGGTAGTTTGAATTTTTATTACAGACTAAAATGACTTGGACGCTCGGGCCAAAAACTACGCCGCGAGGTCCAGACAGTGCAAAGTCGCCAAAACCTATGAATCAGAGGGTTATTATACAGAAATGACAGAGCTCCAAATATTTTTATAGTCCCGTCACAATTAAATATTCCTAAAGTAACCACACACACTGCCACTCATGCCAGGCTCGGCCGAAACGTGCACCCACACAGTTCAGCTATTCTTTTGCTCTCTGCGAATATTCCACTGTATCAAATGCTCATAATAATCCTAATTTCTCCAAATCGACAGACCTCGGCGCGGCCTCGCATGTGCACACGGAGCTGGTGTCGGACACCGGTTACAAGGTACAGGCCGTACTCGTGGAGGAGGACGAGGAAGAGGAGGAGGATGCAGAGGGAGGTGAGGCCAAAGCACGACCCCAGTTGAGAGCCGTCGCTACAGAAAAGGTGCAGACGGAGGTAAGAGAGGAGGAGGAGGAGGAGGAAGAAAAGAAGGACAAGGAAGAGGAGGATGAAAGTTTGGAGCGAGATGCTGAGTCAGCAGCACAGGAGGAGGAAGAGGAGGTGAAGAGCGATGAAGAGGAGATTGACCAATTAAAGCAGAGTGCGGCCCCGGCTCATGGTCAAGGGAAGGAGTCGTCAGTGATGGGTAGGCCTCTGGTGTTGTGTCGTTTGAACTCCATTAAAGGTATAGTGTGCAGGGTTTGACAAAAAATGTGTAAATTCTGCATCCTGTACCTTTAATTGTTGATCAGCAGTATCATCACAATTAATCAGAATATTTATAAAGATCAATGACGTTTGAACTAATAGCAATGTTTTTATAAGTGACAGTCTGTTTCTATCTTCTAGATGCTGGTGATGGTGAGGAAATCAGACAAGAGGGTTTCAACCCCTCAACCAATGAGATGACAAACGGAGACGTTGCACAAGGGCACAACGGCACAGGTTTGGCGACGTCTCACTGCAAACACATGGAGGAGTGAATGCCTCGCCTGTGCTGGTGTGACTGATGAAGTGTCCTCGTGTCGATGTTCCTCAGAACGCTCCCTGAGTCCGTCTGACACAGAACTCAGCTCACCAGAGCTCCCTGTGTGTTTCCATCACCATGGCACCACCGAGGAAGAGGAGGAGGAGGAGGAGGAAGAGGATGGCGTCACAGAGGAAAATGGAGAAAATGGAGAAGAGGTAATGTTTTCGACTGACTCTTGACGTTCTTGAACGTAGCCCCCGGATCTTGATTACAGGCCTTGAGGGGAAAACTGGTCCTGATTTGTAATTAAAGTTTATCATCATCATTCTGAATGAGTAGCTCATGGATAATACATGTAGCCGTGTCTTGAACATGGGACTGTCACATTTGACTCTCTACTTGTTAATGTATTTTTGTTATTGTCATAAAAATCACTTAAAGGTGCAGTGTGTAAGAGTTTGGTCATTTGTCACTTCTATTGATTGGAAAAAATGCAACAAAGCAACTACATGATGACATTGTCATAATCATAATTAGTTTTTTACCATGACCCTTAAATGAGCCCATTATTGTATATTTTCATGAGGAGCGGGTCCCTCTCCACGGGGGCCGCCATGTTTTTACAGTCGCCCAAACATCTTTTGAGTTTGAATGACAGCTGAAGTCGACCACAGGTTCCCCTGCAGGCTCAGAAGAGTAAAAGTGAGGCGAGAGATACAACATGCAACCTCACCACTAGATGTCCCCAAGTCTCACACAATGCAAGTCGGCTGTCACATCCCCTTCTCCCTCTCGTCGTCTTCTCTGTTTCTACCGTTTCCCAACCAAGATGTGGATATTCGAAAGTGATTGATCTAAAAGCACTCAGTAATTTTCGAAATCAAGTTTTCCACAAGTTCCCTCGACAATTGTTGTCGTGTTTTTATTTTTTTATTTTTTTTCTGAACTCATGTTAAACAGGACGTGATTACAGCCTTTTCCTTCTCTCCCTCCATTTTCCTCAGGTTCTGACTGAGCGGCAACTGTGCGTCCGCGCTCTGTACGACTACCAAGCAGGTAAGGTGCCATGTGGGGGGATAATTGTCGCGCACATACACATAAAGTGCCTCCACTTATGGTAATTACTGTGCGATTAGCGGGCCCTCACTGTGTTATCATGTGGCTCCCACAGAGGACGAGTCTGAGATCTCCTTTGAACCTGGTGACATCATCAGGGACGTGGAGACCGTGGACAAAGCCTGGTGGAGGGGGTGGAGCAAAGACGGCCGTCAAGGACTGTTTCCTGCCAATTACGTGGAGACCATATAGACCAGTACACACACACACACACACACACACACACACACACACACACCACACACTCAGGGACTCCATCACCCCTTTACATTAAAGCATGTTTTTACCTTAATCGTTCCAGTTAAACTACGTTCACTCTGTTTCCAAGAATGAAAAATGTGACCCTCAGTTTTCATTCTGAGAAAAACCATCATTCTTACAAGTATGCAACATTTACCCAGCCTCTCTCATTTTGATAAGTGCTTTTTGTTGTTGTCTCGGACCAAAATAAATGATTTCCGTAGAGATACAGTAGGAGTGTTGGATAGTGGGAGGGGCCGGATCCTGATGACAAATGATCACAAACCTGCAGATCTTTCCTTTTTTTTTCTTTTTTTTTAATACAGTGTATCGTCCTCATTTGATCCACAGTCGCCTCGTTCCGCTCGCCGCTGGCTTTGTGTGTTGCGTTGCATTAGAGGAAAGAAATGAACCGCTCTAGACTGGTATGCTATATAATCAGGATTGGTGTATCGCAGACAGTGTAATCACCTTGAGTTATTTTGTCTGTATTTGTTACTGACAGTCTCACGGCGCATCGTAATTACCCAGACTCAGAGCGGCAGCGTGACGAGAGAGAAACCAGCAGAGGAAGATAAAGCACTGTACTGACACCTGTGTTCCTCCATCACTCTCTCAATGGGCTGCGTGTTGTTCCCGCTACACATTTTATCGTTGTCCTAATTTACTCTTAGATGATAGGAGGTTAAAACATTGTGCTGCCCGAAGGTATGAAACACAATCCTCCAGTTTTAATAACATCTTAATAGCCTACGCTGTATATAAGAATGTATAAAAAGATCTTTTTTTCTATACTTGGCTTATATGTATGTTTGATGGTATGTATGCTCTTTGTATGTACTCCACACTTACAAATATATCACTTTTACAAACTCTTCATTCGATATAAGTCTGTATTCTTTATAGCAATATTCAGCTTTAAACTCTCATTTGAATGTGTTCTCTCTGTGCTTAAAGGTGGAGTATGCAGCATTTGTTAGCTGCCGTTGGTAAACACACCCATCGGCTACATTATTATAAAGCTACACTATTGTATGAGTATCATTTGAAATCGGAACGCAGTTAGTTTGTCGAGCAGCGTCTTAATAGATGAGAACACCACAGGCGTACTTGTGACTCATTAAAGGCACAGTGCGTGGGATTCAGTGACATCCAGTGTACTTTCATCCTGTAGGTATATAACCCTCGCGCCACCCTTCCCTCCGGAGAG
This sequence comes from Chascanopsetta lugubris, assembly GCA_016785325.1. Taxonomy (NCBI): domain Eukaryota; kingdom Metazoa; phylum Chordata; class Actinopteri; order Pleuronectiformes; family Bothidae; genus Chascanopsetta; species Chascanopsetta lugubris. The sequence continues at coordinate 17,644 of JAFBJT010107471.1, read as the reverse complement.
TGTAGGAGAAGCTATGGTAACCTTCAGTTAACATTAAAACCGGGGCAAGTTTGTCCATTACGGGCCACTGTAAAAATGGTGGTGCAGATATAGCAGCCTCTATTGAGGAAAAACTGCTACTGATCTAAATATATAAAAGGCTCATTCCAGGTCAATAAAACACATATGCGTACATTGAGTTTTTTATTTTCTCATTCCATTTATAAGTGGAAATAATGTCAGACAAAATCTTGCATATTGCACCTTTAAAGGTGATTGAGAGGGATCACTTTAGTATGAGTCTACAAATGTAATTCTGTGTGCCATAACTTTTAATGCACTGATCCTGGAGGAGAGGAGAAAGCTGTGTGTCTTGCAGTGCTGCCTTTCCACCTATAGGTGGAGACATTGGCTTTTCCACTCCCCCGACAGTGAGGCAGAGCTCAGTTGATGATCAGATTCCTCAGGACAAAAGGCAAAATGTTTTGACAGGCAGAGCTGAGGCTCATTGTCACACACGTTTCAGGAGCATCGCATCCAGACACCTTCAAAGCTAAAAATTGTTAATGCTGCTACACCTCAAACAGGATTTTCCCCCTGCGGTGGTAATGATTGATTGAATATGACATTCATTTTTCTTAACCATACACCTTTTAATATTTACGGGGGCGGTGGGGTGGTGGTGGTGGTGGTGGTGGTGGTGGGTGGGGGGAGGGGGGCAGGTTATGCTCTGGCTGTGCCAGCTCAGTAACAGTATTTGGCAGATGTGCCACTGTTCCGAAATAGAGAGGTAAACGTTTGACACTGGGCCTCATCCGGGCTTGAACCGGTGCCTGTTAACTAAATCTATCCAGGAGACGGTTCTGTCAAGGTTCTCCCACCAGGCTAATCATCAGTGATATGTGTGAAGAGGTGATGAGCTTCTTATGAGAGACTAATTGGGAGAAGGGGGAAGGAGACGAGCGTGAAAACCTCACATGAGCGAGATGGCGCGATATAAAAAATAAAAAAAAAGTTTTAAAGGTGCAGTGTGTACGATTTGGGTCATTTTTGTCACTTCTAAAAATATTACAAAACAGTGACATACTGAGGTTCTCGTGAATTTGTAATAACCTAAATGTTTTATTATTTTCCATTACCCTTAAAGAGAACCCATTAATGTGTATTTGCGTGAGCAGCGGGTCCTCTCGCTGGAGGCCGCCATGTTTTTACTGAAGCAAAAGTGGAGGTACTGAACATCTTTTGAGTTTTCGTGACAGCTGAAGTCGACCACAGGTTCTCCTGCATGTTCGTGAGGGTGAGGTGATGGATACAACACGCAACTTCACCTCTGGAGGTCACCAAATCTTACACACTGCACCTTTAAAGACACAGACTGGAAACTGAACTTTCAATGTAGTGTGTGAGAGTGAGAGTGGGGACATCTGTGCGTGGAAGTAAACTGGTCTGGACAGTTTCACCCCCCCCCCCCCCCCCCCCCCCCCCCCCCCCCCCCCCCCTGTATCCCCCTCTCGCCCCACTCGTCCCCACAACTCTGGTGTCTCATCACATTAGACAGAGTGACGGAGGGGGACACCGGCCCGTGTGCCAATCAAGCCGAGCCCTCTTTGTCTTTAGGGCCGTGACCATCATCGGAAACAAAATCCCTTCCACTCGGAAACTAAGAGAGAAAAGTGCCACCCACTCTCTCCCGCTCCCTCCCTGACTCCCTCCATCCCCCGTTATCTCTTATTCAACTGACAGAACCAATCTGAGCGGCCGAGCCGTGACGAGTGCAGGACGGCCGAGGTGAAGTGGCGCTGGGGAAGTGCCACTCATTGTCGCGCTATCGGCACAAAGGCCAAACGGCAGAAACCTAATCTGACCTGGCTGCTGATGGCTCGTGGCTGCAGGTTCCACAGGCATTACCCCCCCACCCCCCACCCCACCCCCCCACCCCCCGCGCGCTGCCCCAACACGGAGATACATACAGGAGGGGGAGGATAAGCACAGACTAATGCCTGGGTATGGTTATTACACGCATGCATGTGCGCACAGCCGCAGACGCGCACTATTCTTAGCCTCCCTCTCCCCCTGCCTGTCAGCGCCTAACCAACCGTTTGCTGCAACTTTTGGTGATTAATTACGTGTTTGGGCCGAGGTGTCGGTTTACAGGAGACGGGACTCGTGCGGCACGGCGGCGGTGACTCCGCGCCGAGTCCTCCGCCTTTACCCATGCAGCTGCGGGCACCTGCGTGCGGGTGTGAGTGAATGGGCTTTCGTTGTTGTGCAGCAGGGAGCATGAAGGACCAGGGGTCTGCGCGTCAGGCCGCCCCCCCCCCCCACCCCCCTTCGGAATCCTCCCATTTCCAAAAGTGCCACGAAACGTACCCACAATGCATTGCGTTTGTACAGGTCTGGCAGAAATCCGCTGTTATTCCTAAAATGCCTAAGAAGCGCCCCCCCCCCCCCCCCCCCCCGTCTCTCTTTTCCCTTGCTGAAGTAAAGTTCAGGCTCGGTAAGCACCTGTAGTACATGGGAACGCTCGCTGAGAAAATGGGTCTCATTTTGTGTTTGGCTCTTTGTTCCGCTGGGGCAACACACACCACAGGCAACGTTTCAACCGCCGCATCAAACATCAGCCACCGGCAACACACACCACAGCAGCCTGGGTGTTGGGGCTCTGACGGCGTTTCTTCCCCGGAGATGATCCCAACTCTTATTCTCCCTCAGCGTAAATCAGCTTTAGCCGGGGTGATAATTCCATCTCGTCGAAGTCTTGATGAAACCTTTTCTGCGTTCTCTCTTGTTCTTGACACTGTCGTTTTGTGTGTTTCTCTTCCCTTTAAAGATAATCTTCCAAACCGCTGAAGCAGATAACGCCACGCAAGCTCCTGACGTCCACGGCCAAGATTTTACTGTCAGCATAGAAACCGGCCCATTAACTTCTGAAGCTCTCTTTGGCAAAGCTCCCTCTCCCCTCCATCGCCATCAAAGAGCCATTTCCCTCGGCCAGTCCCACACAACCCTTAACAATGAACGGAGGATTAGAACATCTCTCTGTCTTCAAGCAAATGAAAAAAGAAAAAGAAAAAAAAAAGTGAAAATGGATTTTCTTTTTACCAGTCACTGGTGAAGACCAGTTGGCAGCGTTTCCTCCCTGGGATTTTTCCTGACATGATTCCCGGGAGGCGGGTTTTGCCTTTTTATTAATTTTTTTACATGATACAATTCCTGCACTTGCAATCAGCCAACATGTGGCATTGTGATCCAGTCCCAGAGATTGTTTTCCTCCTGCGGCTCCTACATGGTTAAATCTCACAGTCCATTGTGAGGGAATCTTCAAAGTGGCTGGAAACCACAAGAGATCATTACTAGTTGTTAATTAATGCAACAGACCCATTTCTTTATTTTCCTCAATCTAAACACGCAAAAAAAAGAAAAGAAAAATTCTTTGATTATAGCAACAGGCAAATTTCTTACCTCATCTTGGAGCCGTCTTCCCGGACCATGTGATTTGTATTAAGTCTGCGGTGGTTCCAGGAGAAACACATATTCAGGATTTTTGCTCAATAGCATCGTTTACGTTTCCATTGACATTAAATGTGTTTTGCTCAAATGATCTTCTCTGCTCTGTATATCTATCATTGGATTTGAAAGATGTGGGAAATGCCACAAAGGCAGCAGCAGCAGCAGCAGCAGCAGCAGCAGCAGCAGCGGCGGGGG